>JBBBVM010000851.1:0-46351 GCA_037355625.1 Petunia x hybrida
TGGGTATGCCTTAGCTTTCATCGAGCACCTTCTCACAAAGACTCCTTGGGACAGTCTTAATGAAGATAACATGGTGAGTCTCAGGTTGAAGTGGGCTGTTGACATGTTTCATGGCAAGATGGTACCATGATTGTTTGTGGTTGTTGAACAATTTAAATTTGTTTTTGGGTTGTAATTAAGGATAATTTAACCTTTATTTAGTACTTATTACTTTTGTGTTATGTAAGGACAATCTAGATCTATGCTTTTGTTAATTTTATTAATGGTAATGTTTATGTTTCACTGTTAGGAAGATTTGTATTATGTTCAAACATAAAACTGATGGTGAGACATCTGTATAATATTTCAACATTATAACAGATGGTGGAACATCTGCATTATGTTTTAACGTGTAGTTATACTTGGTGCCAATGTGTGCGAATGTGCAGTTATTTTAACGTGTGAAAGGGCAGGTGTATGTGAATAGACACTCGTGAAGCAAACAATAACATCGTATAATAACTTAATCCAGATCATAAATATTCAAAACATGCATAAATTGAACCCAACATAATAGTTTAGGCATCAATGCAGTTTTTAAAAAAACATCATCAAACATGTTTAAACATCTCAGAGAATGTTCAGACAACTCGGAAGAATGTTGAACATCGTTTGAGTATGTTTACAACATCGAAATCGATGCGCAAACATCAATATTAATGTTTAAACATATAACGTCCATGTTGCAACATACCAATCGATGTTTTAAACAATTGGATTACTGTGTAAACATAAATATTAATGTTTCAACATTACAATCAAATGCTTAAACATCTTCTTAGATGTTTATACTTAAGTTTGAGTTTCAATAAGAATGAGTTCAATTATCAATGATTACTTACTTTGAAGGTCTTTTTTTACCGTTTTAACTCCTAAACCCTTCAAATTTCGATTAAAACATAGGTTGACTCTGCTCATTTGATAGATCACTGCAAACTCCTTTATTGATGTTCATATAGATGAGTGAATAAGTTAAATTAGAGTTCTCACTCCAATTTTGCTCAAAATCACTCACAAACACATATGAACGACTTTTTATTGAAGTTATAACTATCAATATGTTCGCCTATCAATCAAAATACATGTAACCACATAGTTGTTTGTGTTATCTCACATAACACTATCACCTTTCACTCAAACACCTCAACCCTAAATGATAAAAACATCAATCATCAGTGTTATCATTTCAAACACCTTAAATATCGATGGAGTAATACTTTATACACTTAGTTGTTAAGTTTTTCATTTAAAATGTGTAGATATTCATCTTGTCACTGAGAATATGGTCGAACACTTGCAAAAATAGATTGCTACATCAAAACATATCAACAAATGTTTAAACATTTAAGTATATGTTGTGAACATATAATGATATGTTGCGGACATCCGTCGCGATGTGTAAACATAATGAACTATGTGGCGTCATCGTCTTTGATGTTTAAACACCTTTCAGGATGTTGAAACATCGAATACGATGTGTCAATATTTTGGTGTGGTGATAAACATTTGATGGTATGTTGAAACATCAAACATGTTGTTGTAACATATTACATTATGTTGGAACATCATTTAATATGTTTGAACATAGCTTATTATGTGGCACATCTGTTTTTTTGTTGCAACATTTAACTTGATGTTAGCACAGCCAACGTTATGTTTAAATTTATACGCAGGATAATGTTTAAGATCCCGCCTTCTTGTAACATATTGTAATTCTTATACTAAAATGACACATCTTACACATAATAAGAAGACACAAATCGACTAGTTAATTATAAAAACTTAATGCAATACATTATACGTTCGATAACCAAGATTACATGATATATAAAACTTAGAATAATAAAACGTTAAATAAGGAAATTAGATTATACATAACAACTTAAAATATATCATAAACTTCATCCGCCCTCAATCTCCAGGTCCAGTTCATCCAAAATTTGTGTAATTATTTGCATGACCCTTCTGTGATCCCTCGCGTGCCTGTACCTTAAACGCCATAAATCTGCTCGTACTGTTTCCATGGCTCGATTCATCTCTGCCATGTCGTCCTTTAGAATTTCAACTTCCCAATTTATATCGCCTCGTCGTTCTCTTTGTGGCGCATTCTGTATTGGTGCTGCCTGATCACTATTGGCAACCTGCAAGGGGTCGTTTGATCCTGCTTCAGACATATTTATGCTATTGAAGTTGTTGGTGATGGAAAATTTGCATATAGTGTTGGGTATTTATAGGCTGTCATTTTGGTTTTTAAAAGTCACCATTTTTACTTGAAGAGGCACCTTATGATAAATTGTCAGACATGAAAGGGTGTCATGTGGCAGTTACAAGAGAACACCTTTCAATACACAGTTATGTTGAAACATCATCGTGATGTGTAAACATCGGGTACGATGTTTAATATATTAAGTGGAATCTGAAGCATTTTATAATATGTTTACATATTTACTTATGTTTGAAACATTTGAACAACTGTTCACATAATTGATATATGTTTGAGAATAGGGAGTGATGTTCTGCGCATAATATCAGATGTTTCACATTATTTGGATGTTGCGCACATAAAATTGAAATATTTGCACATACTAACGGTGTTTATACAGATACTTTCGTGTTTTTACTTTTGAGAAAAATAGAGACAATGTAATTCTACATACGACGGTCATCATAGATAAAATGAATATCTTAAACAAATATTACAAATTAAAACACGGGCCACATAGACCATAGTCTTAAACAAACATTACAAACAAAAAAGATTGTCTCAAAGCATGCCACCAAATAGAGCATTGTCTTAAACTGAAAAAACATCACTTGTTCCTTCTTCATTCACAACTGGAGGTCTTGTAACAGTTGGGCAGGTTGTTTTTTTATGGCCAAGCCTTTTGCAAATGGAGCAACGATTCTTCCTCGAGGCAAATCGTTCCCCAATTGATGGAATCCTTTTTATCCTCCTTCGTCCACGCTTGGGCTTCACGTAAGGGATGGAAGGTCTACTCTCAACTAGCTCAGTAGGACAATCCTCCCAAAATTCTTCATCTGGGACTGCATGGACAGTTTCTGCATAGGCAAGCAAGTAAGAATCAACATAATAATACGGAGAAGTGTAATCATAGATTCTTCTCCCATAATCTGCACCAAACTTCATCCGGATTGCTGCCATAGCATGTCGACAAGGTATCTTGTCGTAATCAAACTCCCTGCAGGTACATGATTTGTTATGTAGATCCACAGTAGCATCTTTATCAGTTGTTCCACCCCCAGAAACATCAAATTCAACGTTATTCTTTTGATGGACCACAAGCTTGCTGCCGAGAGAATTATTGAGTGATATTTTAGCTTCAATCATTTTGACACATGTGTTGGAACTCTCTAAAAATTCCATGCGCCTATGATAAAACTTTTCAGCATAGTTTTTAGTGATAGCAGTGAATAAGGCATCAATTGGGAAGTCCTTCACATCCCTAAACATAGCATTAACGGACTCCGCAATATTTGTAGTTGTCACCGCATACCTACAATATTTGTAAAGAAAGAAACTCTTAAAAAACATATACAAAAATTTATGAAACATCAAATGTTGCAGTCATCAAAATTTTAAAAATCGTAATCTAATAGAATGTTTCAAACATCACTATAAAATGTTTTAAACCCTAAACAAAATGGTTAAACATATATTTCAGATGTTTAAAAAATACAAGCCTACACATTTAAACATCAATCAGAATGTTTCAAACATCTATTTTATGTGCCAAACATCAAATATAATGTTTACACATGTTAACAGATGTTGAAATCGAGAAGCCAAAACAAATCAGCATTATTAAGAATGTACCAAACATCAATCAGGTGTCACAAACATAAGCTAAATGTTTCAAACATCACTCTGGTGTTTCACACATATGGAACAAAGATTAAACATCTTCCATGTGTTTAGCAGTTCAGCTAAGTCTTCAAAAAACAGAACATGTTTAAGCAGTATTTTCTCTACTGACCTGTTTCCAGTAAAGTGGCATCTGGTCCACTTATGAAGCCCAACTTTCTCCACTAGATATTTGGCAACCCTTGGATCCAAAGTTTCAATTTCTTTAAAATGAGTTTTAAACTCACTTAAACGATATGCCTCTGCAGCCAAATAGTATTTGGAAAGGAGATCTCCACAATGAAACGTCGAGCGGAGGTTCTCGCCAAGGTGCCTAATGCAATAACCATAATGAGCTGAAGGGAAAAACTTGGAAACAGCCTTTTCTATGCTTTTGTGCCTATCAGAAACAATGCACAACTCATCACTATCGGGGATCACACCGAGCAACTGTTCAAAGAAGTATTCATATGCGGCATCACACTCTTTGTCAACTACACAAAATGCAACAGGATAAATGTGATTCTCAGCATCCTGTCCCACAGCAGACAACAAAACTCTCCCATATGGGCCAGTCAAAAAAGTCTCATCAACTGCAAGGACTTTTCTAATAGTAGCAAACCCCCTAATCCAGGCACCATAAGACACAAACATATACAGAAACCTCCCTCGCTCATCAGTTACCAGTCCAGTCTTGCTTCCTTCATTTAATTTCCTAATCATAAAACAATATGCATCAAGACAAGCATAACCGTGTTCGTATGTCCCCCTTGCCAAGCTCTTTGCAAACACTACCTCCATTTAGACATTTCCAATAGCTTATATTACAACCCAAATCTGCAAGAATTGTTCTCTTAATATCTCTTGTGCTCGGTGCTTTGCCATCAATAAACCTACTTTTCATGTACTCCCCAATGACGTCGCATGTGGCGTGCGGATGGTGGCTTTTAGCATGCTCGGAGCCACAGGTGTGCTCACCATTGTAAACGGTGATATAAAAAACATCCCCACTTTTATACTTAATGGCTCGCAACCACCAACGGCAATTCCTGTCTACGCATCGAGCACAAAATACTTTTTTCTTGTTCTTCACTGTCTCAAAATAAAAAGGCTTCTTAACTGCCGCCAACTTCAACAACACAACCAACCCACGCTTGTTCGCAAATGTTTGGCCCTTGTAAAAACCAGTGCCGTCTTGGCAATCGTTGCTCAGTTGTGATGGCAGTGAACTCATGGCAGGTCCAGAATTACCTACCCCACTTTCACCTTGTTCTGCTTCTCCTACTTCCTCCTTTTCAGCCACATCCATGTTCAATGGAGCATCCCCAACGTCTTCCACCCCCTGATTTTCCATTGGTTTTGAATTTGATAATTCTTCCGACCTAGGAACCACATTTACTCTAAGAGTTGGCCTAGCACCAGTGGCATCAACGTCGGCCATAAATAGAGAGACATCATTATCATTCCTTATTCTAGAAGGGGCAGTCTTTTGCTTTGCGACGGTCATCTTGTACGTAATACACAAATCCCTCGGATCCTCACTTATCTCCCAACGTTGAATTATTTTCTCTACCAAATCAGCATAGGTAACCTGGGTCCTACTCACAAGAATCGGCCTACACTCTTTAACCGCTGGAACCCAAGTATAACATTTGGCCTTCTCCACCCATTGACCGAGATAATCCACTCCTATTAATGCCGGCGCCATTTTATTGTCAATGAGTCCTAAACATGCAAAAAAAGAAATATATTAGGTCGTTATATTATTATATTTAGCATACAAATCATATAAAGCAAGGAACACGAAATATTATAGTAATGTTTCAAACATTATGTCAGGAATTCATAATGTGTAAACATCATGATAGATGTTTCACTGACTGTGACTGATGTTTGGAACATCTCATTATTAAAAACATAACTATGTTTAAACATATAACAGAGTGTGCACAACATCAAATATATGTTTACACATTTTTACAGATGTTTCATCAGATGTGCCAGATGATGAATAAAGCAATTCAAGTAGAAAAACCTTATGATTTAAGCATCCAATAAAAACACAAGATGTTTAAACATATATGCAACATGAGGACGGATGCTGTTTAAACATCATAAGTAATGTTTAAACATGAGGACGAATGCTGTTTAAACATCATAGGTAATATTTAAACATCCATGCAACATGAGGACGGATGTTGTTTAAACATCATAAGTAATGTTTAAACATCCATGCAACATGAGGACGGATGTTGTTTAAACAACATATGAAATGTTTAAACATCCATGCAAACTGACGACGGATGTTTCACCAGAAGAAAACTCAGACGTGAAAAATAGGCAAAATCGACAAAATATTTTTTCCAGTTCCATTTAAACAACCTAAAGCTTAAGGAAAACTTACCAGAGCAAGGAAAGGGGAGAATACCCGTAAAAAATGGTGAAATAATTACAAAATTTTATCAAATTTGGGAAATGCTAGATCTGATCGAAAAGGCCCAATGTAGTTGGAAAGGTTGGTTGTGTCTTCATGGAGGAGCTGAGATTGAAGCAAAAAGTGAAAAAAAAAATGACCGGCAGGTCGCCGGCGACGGCGGACGAGAAATGGGGTAGGGGAGGCGGCTGTGATGTGTTTGGGTGTTTGGAGGGAGTGTTTTTTGCTATTTTGGGGTGGGTTTGGGGTTTAGTAAGAGTGGGTGAAAGTGCAAACTTATAAACTTGGGGGTTTTTTTGAACTCAAGTTTTAAATTATTAACACTAATCCTAAATAAGGCCCCTACACCTATTATTTAAAACTAGGGGTCTTTTTTCTTATTAAAACACTTGGGGAAGACCCATGAACCAACGGACCCCTAGAAACTCTTAACTCTTTCCTTAACCTCACACTCATATCAGCCCAGTCTTGAACCTGTTCAATGCCTTGTTCCTTAACCTTATATTCTTGTTTTAAATCCTATGAACAAGGTTATGCATTAAGCATTTTATTTTGGGCTTGAAAGCTTAACTGGTACAGATTTGGCTTTGTCCTTTGTGGATTGTTTTGATGAATTGTGATTTCAAGCAGGATGGCCAATATCATTTAGTATCAATACTTGAGAATTTTATGCTTATGCTTACATGAGTTGCTGCCCTAGTGGCGATGGGTGTGACATACTTGATTATCCATGTATTTTGCATTGTTGGTTTTGACAGTAGTTGATGCTTTTCGATGATGCCAAAAGGGGGAAGAGTAATATGTGCTTGTGCTTAGGTTATGTATATCACTGACAAATATTCCACTTTAGTTTTGTCTCATTGTCCCTTACTTGTATGTGCTTTTGGTAATAAATGAGTTTGGCAAAAAGGGGGAAGAAACATTATGTGTGCTTAAATACATAAATTCCTTAGTTTAGATCTTTAACTGTCTTAAGTGAGGTTGTTGTGATTTTTAAAATGAAACAAGCACATTTTGTTTGTCATCATCAAAAAGGGGGAATTTGTTGAGTATATGATGTTTTGATGATAATAAACAAAATGAACTTGTTACATTGAAATTAATTGAGGCATTATTTGTGGAATTAATTTTCTTGAAAAAGTAGCAATTTGTGAATAATGATATATCAAGTAAAATGTGTGAAATGGATTAATTAATTTTGGTATTATCTGTATGGCTGGATTATGGATTAGCCAGTGTTGTTGATAAGATTCTTTAGTGATTTGATTTCTACAAGACTTGGCTAAAGAGTTGGAGTTGGAGTTGGAATAGGATTCTAGTAAATCTATTTTGATAAGGAAGGGATTAATCTATGAGCTGTATATTTTTATCCCTAACTTTGTTGGACTTTGTTTTTACTTATCAGGTCTTTATCTATAAAAGAAGTCCACATACATATGGAGAAAAAACGTCCAAACACTTCAGCAAAAAAAAGGAGAAACTGAGCGTGCAAGAGAGAGAAGTCTGAAGCAGTTGGAACGGGCGTTGGAACAGTCTGGACAAGTGTTTCATCAAGTTATTTATAATTGTTTGAGTCCAGTTCTTAGTTCATATATTAGGCACTTAAATTGTAATCTCGTTCAGCTTTTTAGAAGCACTTTTTGAGGTTGTAATCTGGAGTTAAAATCCCATTGGGTAAAGAGCTTAGAGTTAAGTTCTTTGTGTTCCAAGCTAGGGTAGTTTGGAATGGTAGCAACAGTCTAGGATTGTTGTTGTCTAAGGGCTTAGAGTTAGGTCCTTGGGATTATCTTTGTAATCCGAGTTTGGCTCATTTATTTAGTGGATTGGTTGAAATTCTCACAGAGGTGTGGGTCGTGGTTTTTTACACCTTTGAGCCAGGGTGTTTTCCACGTTAAAATCGCGTGTGCCTCGTCTAGTTTTGCTCGTTTATTGCCTTGTAAAACTGCTGTTGGAACACCCATAGAAACTGTTCCAAGTGAGTTGTTCTAACTTAGTCTATTTTCTAAAAAGAGGCAAAAATCGTTAACGACCCAATTCACCCCCGCTTGTGTCGAGTGTACTCTAAACTAACACACATCTATCCTTTCTTCCTAAATTTTGGACCGCCAGAGAAGTAAGTCAATTAGATAGCATTAAAAAATTTTATACCAACATATATACAAACAATTTAAATGAGCTTAGCCCGTACGTCACAACTAAGGGTGTTATTATCTACGGTACATCTGGTCGTCAATATCAATAACGCTAGCTAGTTTGGACTAAAGCCAAATGACACTATTGTGGAAGAATAATTAGTAAACTGTTAGGTTTGTTAATATCCTAATATGGCCAACGGTTTGTGGATTAGTGTTTATGGAGAAGAACTGAAGAGGTAAAAAGATCCACTACCATGGTATTATAGTGGCCTTTTGTAAAGAGATGTATCTCACCTTTGTTTTAGTCACACCTTAAAATTGCCTTTGAAGAGTAAAAACATAGAGTTTCGTTGTAGGGTAAAGTGTAAAAATACAAGCACAAACGGCCTCAACATTGACTTATTTGATCACAAGAAAATTTAGAAGCAATTGAAGTAGAGAAGAAATTTTATGTGTCAATGTCTCTCAGCTGGATTGATGAAAGAAATCAGCCAGCCATTTCATCAAGGCTTTAGCTCTCTCACAAGTTGGTTTAACCAAATGGAAGACATGCTCTTCCTCTTCTGATTCTTTAATGTCCACCTCGCCTTTCCATCCACATTTCTTAAGCGCCTCATAGTATGTCCAGCCTCTATCTCTTAAAAAATCCTTTTCCCCAGTGCATATCAAAATCTTGGAGCAAACAAGCTTAGACAATAAATTCGGATGAGCTGCTGGATTGAATCTTGGATCATCCGTTTTGGGATTTTCTGGACAACAATACGACCAAATTCTATCTGGTTCATTGTTGCCGAAATAGGGGTGAATTAATGCCATGCCCACAAGCCTCAAGCCATCTCCTAATTTATCTTCATCTACACTTGCTTGCATCATCATGTTATGAGCAATATTGGCTCCTGCACTGTCACCTGCAAATAGAAGTGACAAAATTAACTCATTTTTTTAGTAACTAGTAGTAGTAAAGTTCAATGGTTTTGACGTTATAACCATTTATTAACTTGTCCCCATCAAACTATTTGGTTACTAAAGGGGTCAAATGTAATGCAATCGATCAAATGCAACTCAAATCCAAATATATGAAATCAAATTTGAAGATTTCAAATTTGTTTTAAAAGAACAAAACAAAGATAAAGGAAAGGCAGGACATGTTAGACAAATTGAGTTATGTATCATGACTCAACTCATATCATGATTCATTTATCAATATAACCCATTTTGATCTGTCCAAAAATGACTCGACTTGTCTATTTGCCATCCCTACCTACCTGACAAGAAAACCTGGGAGAAGTCAGCATGGTTTTTCAGCCATGATTCAGTTCCTTGATCCCCGTTGGCGTGCTGCGCAACCCATTTCATGACAGCCCAAGAATCATCATAGCATGCAGGAATTGAATGTTCTGGGGCTAATCGATACTCGACTGATATTGCAAGTACATTGGTTTCTGCAGCTAGAGACTGAAGGTAACTATCATAGTAAGTAGAAAACGCTGATTCGATCGAAAAGGCACCCCCGTGGAAGTATACAAGGAGTGGAAATTTCTGGTCATTTTGGGTGATTTTAGGAAGGTAAAGGCGTACAGTTACGTTGTTTTCTGGTACAATTACAACATCTTTGGATCGAACACCTGTGACTGGATTGTCTGAAGGAGGGGCAAAGTCATGTTTTCGAAACCTTTCGACACGACCATCTTTGTATACCTGGAATAACGTAGGGATCTCATAAACAACTTCGGATGATGGGGTTGAGTCCATTGTTTGATTGAAGTTGCAAGTGCTGTGATGTTGGGACTTAAACGAGACAAAATATTGTTAGGTGAAATTGATAACGTGTGTTATTTGTCTTTATGGCTAAGGTGGGTAGAGTAGATAATAGCTTGGCCTACCTCCACACTGTAGCCTGCATAATATCTTCAAAGCACCAAAAGCCATGGCTTTTTTAGAAATCGTAATGCAAAGGATCAAGTGCCATGTGTGGATTATATTACCTTGCAGCTGATTTTATTTCTTTTAATTAATTACTCTACAATGAGATGGTCCACCTACATTTACGTGCCTATATTACTTATTTGACAGCATTTTTTCTTACATATTTTTTACTGTGTAATTGAGCGTAGCCCGTACGTCACAACTAAGGATGTTATTATCTACGGTACATTTGGTCGTCAGTATCAATAACACTAGCTAGTTTGGACTAAAGCCAAATGACACTATTATGGAAGAATAATTAGCAAACTGTTAGGTTTGCTAATATCCTAATGTGGCCAACGGTTTGTGGATTAGTGTTTATGGAGAAGAACTGAAGAGGTAAAAAGATCCACAACCATGGTATTATAGTGGCCTTTTGTAAAGAGATGTATCTCACCTTTGTTTTAGTCACACCTTAAAATTGCCTTTCCACGTACTTCAAGTTCTGTTCCAACAAAGTAAAGCATAGAGTTTCCTTATAGGGTAAAGTGTAAAAATACAAGCACAAACGGCCTCAACATTGACTTATTTGATCACAAGAAAACTTAGAAGCAACTGATGTAGTGAAGAAATTTTATGAGTCAATGTTTCTCAGCTGGATTGATGAAAGAAATCAGCCAGCCATTTCATCAAGGCCTTAGCTCTCTCGCAATTTGGATTATCTAAATGGAAGCCATGCTCTTCCTCTTCTGATTCCTTAATGTCCACCTCGCCTTTCCATCCACATTTCTTAAGCGCCTCATAGTGTGTCCAGCCTCTATCTCTTAAATAATCCTTTTCCCCAGTGCATATCAAAATCTTGGAGCAAACAAGCTTAGACAGTAAATTCGAATGAGCTGCTGGATTGAATCTTGGATCATCCGTTTTGGGATTTTCTAGACAACAATACGACCAAATTCTATCTGGTTCATTGTTGCCGAAATAGGGGTGAATTAATGCCATGCCCACAAGCCTCAAGCCATCTCCTAGTTTATCTTCATCTACACTTGCTCGCATCATCATGTTATGAGCAATATTTGCTCCTGCACTGTCACCTGCAGATAGAATTAAGTGGCAAAATTAACTCATTTTTTAGTAGTAACTAGTTATTTTAGGAAGGTAAAGGTGTACAGTTACGTTGTTTTCTGGTACAATTATAATATCTTTAGATCGAACACCTGTGACTGGATTGTCTGAAGGAGGGGCAAAGTCATGTTTTCGAAATCTTTCGACACGACCATCTTTGTATACCTGGAATAACGTAGGGATCTCATAAACAACTTGGGATGATGGGGTTGAATCCATTGTTTGATTGAAGTTGCTAGTGCTGTAACGTTGGGATTTAAACAGGACAAAATATGGCCGGTGAAATTGATAACGTGTGTTATTTGTCTTTATGGCTAAGGTGTCTAGAGTAGATAACAAGCGTGGCCTACCTCCACACTGTAGCCTCCATAATATCTTCAAAACACCAAAAACCATGGCTTCTCTAGAAGTCGTAATGTAAAGGATCAAGTGCCAATGTTACTATTTAGGGAATATATCCAAGTGATTCTTTGAAAGCATACTTCTTACATATTTTATAAATTATAACTTATAGCAGTAGCCTCCATAATATTATAGCCATAAGTTTTAGAACAATGAAGTAATATTGCACATATGTAGCTTCCATAATAAATGTTCAGAGTAGTAACGTAGAAGCAATTCTTGTGACAAATGCTAGTATTAATGATTTTCTCAATAGGTGCCGGAAGTTCTTAAACTACACGCACCAGAAGAAGAAAAATTATGTTTTTTTTTTTTTTTTTTTTGGCTTACATTGATCTTTCTTTACATTTTTATGCACAAGTTGCAAACTAAACCAGAGTAGAGAGATAAGTTCTAAAAGTCATGTAGAGCCTTTCAGCTTAAATTAATCTACATTACTTTTAGTTCAAACAATTAGTTGCTGATCACAAATTCTGCTAAATGATTCTTTCATAGCATTCCCAATAGGCAATTCCAAGTTTTTTCCAAGAAAGTGAAGCATAAAGGCGGTCCTGCACAAACTAACTAGTCCAACATTGATTTATTTGATCAAAAAAGAAAAGATAAACAGCTGAAGTAGTGCAGAAGTTTCACAGAACAAGAATTCAGCTTGATTGATGAAAGAAATCGGCCAGCCATTTCATCAAGACCTTAGCTCTCTCACAAGATGGTGTAATCAAATGGAAGACATGCCCTTCCTCTTCTGATTCCTTAATGTCCACTTCGCCTTTCCAACCACATTTCTTAAGCGTCTCATAGTATGTCAATCCTCTATCCCTTATACCATCCTTTCCCCCAATGCATACCAAAATCTTGGAGCAAACAAGCTTAGACAGTAAACTCGGATGAGCTGCTGGATTGAATCTTGGATCATCAGTATTGGGATTCTCTGGGCAACAATATAACCAAATTCTATCTGGTTCATTGTTGCCGAAAATGGGTTGAACTAATGCCATCCCCACAAGCCTTAAGCCATCTCCTAGCTTATCTTCATCTACACTTATTCGCATCATCAGGTTATGAGCAATATTTGCTCCTGCGCTGTCACCTGCCAAATAGGTGTCAAAGTCAATCCATTTTTTAGAAACTCGCGGTCTCACTCAACCTGTCTAAGTCTAAACGGGTTGAATTATTAGTTTGATCGAACTCGAAATGATCCAAAAGGGTTCAAAGATAGTGTAAGTAGACGTAGGTGCCCAAGAAATTAACAGAAAAGGATTCGAAAAAATATTAGAATGTCACACTTGGATTCAAGTTCAAAAGCAAATTTTGAACACCCTACCTTTGCACTATCATCTTCTCTTGTGTCGGGGGGATTTCAATAGTGTGCATATAACTAAAATAACTCATTTTTACTCTATTTGCACAGCAGGAGTATAATTTTTCGATGAAAGTGGTTCAAACCCCATGATTGTACATAGATCCTCCCCTGACTAGATGGATCACAAATGCAAACAAGATCCAACATACAAATAAAATTTAAACTTTCCGAATTGTTCAAGTTTGAAAAAAGTTATTGCCAAAAAAAAAAAAAAAAGGAATGAGTCAGCTTAAATTTGCTATCTTTACCTGACAAGAAAACATGGGAGAAGTCAGCATGGGTTTTCAGCCATGGTTCAGTTCCTTGATCTCCATTGGCATGCTGAGCAACCCATTTCATGACAGCCCAAGCATCATCATAACATGCAGGAATAGGGTGTTCTGGGGCTAATCGATACTCGACGGATATTGCAAGTACATTGGTTTCTGCAGTTAAAGAGTGAAGGTAACTATCATAGTAAGTAGAAAACGCTGATTCGATTGAAAAGGCACCCCCATGGAAGTACACAAGGAGTGGAAATTTTTGGTCATTTTGGGTGATTTTAGGAAGGTAAACACGTACAGATACGTTGTTTTCTGGTACAATTACAACATCTTTGGATCGGACACCTGTGACTGGATTGTCTGAAGGAGGGGCAAAGTCATGTTTTCGGAACCTTTCGACACGGCCATCTTTGTAGACAGTAAATAACATTGGCATCTCATAAACAACTTCGGATGATGGGGTTGAATCCATTGTTTGAGTGAACTTTGAGTGTGCTCTGATGCTGGGAGTTGTTAGAGTAAAAAAATATCGTCGGTGAAATTGATAAGTTGTACTATTTGTCTTTATGGCTAAGGTTTCGACTTTCTAGAGTAGATATAATTGGTCTGGCTTACGTGCACATTGTAGGAAGTTCAGTGAAACATATTACCAGAAAAGTGGGACCAATGGTAGCAGCTCTTGCTTCAATGAGCTCATGTTGAAAACCACTTCAGCATAAAGCACATCATTTGTGAAGAGGTCATGGCGTAAAACTTTAACCCCATTGATGTCTCCAACCTACAATAAAAAGCTCAATGAGTTAAACTAAAATGGGATCCCTTTTACATAATCAAAGCAAAGAAAAAAAGAAGTCATGATTACCTCTGTTGGAACATGAACAGGTTCTCGAGGAATATCTTGCAGAGAGAGGCTAGGGACACTCTTTAGAGCTTCTGGTGGGTCAGGGGTCTCTTGCTTTAACCGTAGCTCCTGGGTTGCCCGAGCCAGCTCCGCAAGATCCTCCTGGGTCATGCTTGCCTTAACTTTATCCAAAGTTTCTCTTTCTATTTGTTCCTCACGAGATGCCTTCTCTGGGTCAGGCTGAATTTTAAAAAACACCCATATTTAACCGATGGAAAGAGCTTATATCTTCTCAAAGAAAGGAAGTCAGCATCAATGATAATAACCTGCATTTCCACTGTTACACAGTGCGGATTTCTCAAGATGTACTGGTCTATTAAAGGAGCAAAAACAGCTTTGGACCCTTCTTTAGCTATTCTGGCTTTCAGGGCCTCCAAAGGTTTCTGATACTTTAGTGGTTCAAATGGATCCATGTCATAAACCCACTTCCCCTGAAGAAACATCACGGAAAAAGAACATAAATCATTCTTTCAAAGAAAAAGCAAAAAGATTGTAAGTGAAGACAATAAACATAAAAGACAAATCGAATTAAAGCTTTCCCTTACAATGGATCGGAGCATTAAGGCTAAACCACGTGGAAATGAGCCAGTGTTATTTTCTCTAAGAGAAAACTCAATTGTATTCATTGATGCCTCCACAGCATCTGTATCAAAACCTTTCTCAGCTAAGTCTTTTAGAGTGCTCATGACCAGTTCTTCAACCTTTTGAATGTCCTCTTCTGCGACACCCTTCAACCCAATGCTAAACTGAGGCTGAAGGAGCTCATCCTCAATCCCTCCCCCAACAATAGCATCTCCCAAGCCACTTTCTAGCAAGATCTTCCTCAAGGGAGAAGCTGGAGTCCCCAACAGCAGATGATCCATAAAACCTAAGGCAAGCTCAGTTTCTAAATCCAGTGGCTTGTCAGATAGCAACCAATTAAGGCATACCATGTTCTTCTTTTTCAGGCCCCCATCTTCCCCAACAGGATACTTTTCTACAACCCTGACCGGCTCAGAAAATAGTTTCTGTGGTTCAACTCTTGATTCAAGAGGAGCTGAACTGGCATCAAACATGTTCAAGTACTCTGCACGTAATTACACATATAATATGAACATGAGATGTGCCAAAGTTTTCAAGACAAGCTCCACAGACGTTCAGCATAAGCAAACCATAAGAATTGATACCATTCATGTTCATTTGAACCGAAAAAAGAGAAATAAATAAGTACCACTTAAGATCCGTAGACGTTCATTTGGGTCATCATCTCCATAAAACCATATCCTTGCATTGCTGGGATGGTAAAATTTCCTGTGGAACTCCTGTAAATATATACACACAAAACACCAGTGAAGTTAAGAGGCTAAGGAATCAATATCTTAGTAGAAGAATTTAGACAGATATGTTAGTTAATTAGTCATGACTACTCTCCCCTTTTCAAGCATAACCATGTACTAAGAGTAGTTGAAACAAACCAGGAAGACATATTGATGCATCACCGACCTATACAGTAGATATTCATCGATAAAATAGCATGGTCCCATTGTGCATTTCCTTTTCATTTTGTCATGATGGGGACTGAATTTACCGATTGTGGCAAAAAATTATTCAGAAGATCGCATTGCAGACCAATGACTTCCAAAAAGAAGTAGAGAAGTTTCCCATTAATGACTCAACTATGCTAGCATGTAATGATCAGGAGCATAAGCAAGTTCAGTAATTAAACTTCTAGATTAATCAATAAGACCCTTTTCAGCTTTTTGGGGCATAACTATTATGAGAAAATATTAGAGAAAGAAAGTGGTTTATGGTGTAATGAATCCAAGATGCGCTGCCTAACAATACACAATATTCGTCCAATGTGTAATAATATCCAATTTAGGGACTTCTCTTTCAGTGTAACTTTGATACTTTAACAGTAACACTAAATCTTTCCAACATGCCCCTAGCAACTCTAGGTTGAGAAACTAACTTGAGTTTACTTATTTTGGAACCATTAATGTTGCCACAGTAGTTGATGAAAACTTCTGTAGAAGTCACCATCGAAAACTCTCACAAGAAACGCCTAGATTGATTTCGCGGAAGGTTAGTGCCTTAAAAATTGTTGGACAGAAGGGTCACTATAGAAGAGGTAAGGTGCCACCAAATCCGTCATCAGAAAGAGAAAAGAGAGGCAAGACTTTGCCCGAGAAGCAGCACAAGACCACTTACCTAAAGCAGAAAATCACTTATATCTCTACAAAGATCAAAGAACTCAAAATTTATGTTTAAGATAGAAAATAAGATTCTAAATGAATACAAGTCACCTGCCTTATCCAAAAATAATTGAATACAAGTCACCTATGTATGGGTGTCAAACACAATACATATGATATTCAGGGGCGGATCTATGTAACTGTGTATATATATGTATATATGTATCAGAAATAGGATAAATAGTAGTTGTGGCACCCGGTGTACTGAAGGTCTGGATGGTGCCAGCGGTGCAAGCTCAAAGTTAAATTCCCAGGGACCCAAGTTCGATTCTTGGCTGCTGCATTCGTGAATTCTTCTTTTTGGATTCCTCTGTTTAGGACTTATGCCACCCCGATAATACAGTTGTATGCTAGCTTTTCCACTTATTTTTTGTTGAATTTTCTCTTTAATTAAGTACTGCTGACTTTCTTTTAGTTTTTAAGCAAAACATAAGTTAAATTTTAGCTTCGAACAAACCTTTCCCCTTCTCCCATATCTACCTCTCTTTCAGCAACCCTCCCTTCTACATTCAAAATAGTGTGGCACCCGGTACTTCTGAATCCTGGATCAGCCTGATATTGTCCGTTGTAGGACTATATCCAATCTAAGAACTTAACTCTTTAAATAGTATAACTAAACAATCTAGCTAACATTTAAAATTCTACCATCAACATAACCTACTAACATAGATTCATTTTTGTCCAACTGCTGACAAGGACCTGGGTATTCTTTCCACCCATATAAGGACAGCTTATCACACAAACCATGACCATTAATTAATATATTATTGACTCAAAATTTTTGCCTATGTACTTCTTGGTGCTATCAAAAGCAAAGAGTAGAAGCACCAAAGATATCAATTAGTCTGGTAATTAGTAAATGCCACTTTAGCGAAGAAGGCAAATATGAAGAAAATACACACACACACACAGAGACATAATGTTTATGCACCATGAATAGCGCATAGCAAAGCAGCGCCCATATATGGAGAAACGAACCGACAAAACAACAATTCATGTGAAGTATGTGAAGTGAACCATGTTAATCAACTGAGACACTACTTTCCCCTTTCCCAGCATTACCACGTACTAAGTGTAGTTGAGACGAACCACGAAAACATATTGATGCATCACCGACCTATACAGTAGATATTCATCGATAAAATAGCATGGTCCCATTGTGCATTTCCTTTTCATTTTGTCATGATGGAGACTGAATTAACCGATTGTGGCAAAAAATATTCAGAAGATACCAGTAAGGATATCAACAGTAACACCAAATCTTTCCAACATGCCCCTAGCAACTCTAGGTTGAGAAACTAACTTGAGTTTACTTATTTTGAAACATTTAAGTTGCCACAGTAGTTGATGAAAACTTTTGCAGAAGTCACATTGAAAACTCTTGCAAGAAACGCCTAGATTGATTTCGCAGAAGGTTAGTGCCTTAAAATTGTTGGACAGAAGGGTCACTGTAGAAGAAGTCAGGTGCCACCAAATCCGTCACCAGAAAGAGAAAAGAGAGGCAAGACTTTGCCTGAGAAGCAGCACAAAACCACTTACCTAAAGAAAATCAAAGATCAAAGAACTCAAAATTTATGTTTAAGATAGAAAATAAGATTTTAAATGAATACAAGTCACCTATGTATGGATGTCAAACACAATACAATATGATATTGTCCGTTGTAGGACTAAATCCAATCTAAGAACTTAACTCTTTAAATAGTATAACTAAACAATCTAGCTAAGGAACGGCCGATGTTTTGAAGATACAAGGAATCCTATTCAGAAAGTGAAACTGAATTGTATCTTGTTACTTCATTTTTGGTGCAAACATCAATTTGTAAATGAAATTGATTCTCTGATTCAGTTCTTAGAATCATTATAGATAGTTTGGTTTTATCTTAATGTAGGACTAAGCCACCATCTTGTACATTTTTTATGTTGCCAGCACAATTTGTGCTGATAAATATATGTTACCATTATCAAAAAACAATCTAGCTAACATTTAAAATTCTACCATCAACATAACCTACTAACCAAGATTCCTTTTTGCCCAACTGCTGACAAGGACCTGGGTATTCTTTCCACCCATATAAGGACAGCTTATCACACAAACCATGACCATTAGTTAATATATTACTAACTCAAAATTTTTGCCTATGTCCTTTCCTTCTTGGTGTTATCAAAAGCAAAGAGTAGAAGCACCAAAGATAGCAATTAGTCTGGTAATTAGTAAAGGTCAATATAGTGAAGAAGGCAAATATGAAGAAAATAAACACACACAGAGACATAATGCTAATGCACCATGAATGGCACACAACAAAGCAGCACCCATATATGGAGAAACGAACCGACAAAACAACTCATGTGAAATATGTGAAGTGAACCATGTTAATCAACTCGACACTACTTTAATTTTCTAATTCAGATTCAACTAAATAGTTTTCACCTCTAAATCAAATGTAGTGGCTAGTTTTCTTATACTAACTTCTAGTTTCTCCCGCAATTCCTTTATAACTATTATTAATAAGTATGTCGCTTCATCCATCTCAGGCCATGGGTTAGTTAGCCAGCTTTTGTTAATCAACTTGTACTACACCTAGTTTCAAGGTTGAAGAACCCATTTGATTTTTTTTTTTAATAGAGACATCTCAGCACATATAGGGACCTTTTCAGTACTAATATCTTTTACTATTACTATTATTTGCATATATCTATCCTATTTTCCACTTTTTTCTGTTCGGCATTATGATGACATGAATTGAGCTTAAATAGAGGAACATGGACAATGAGACTCATAAAGACGACCCCAACCTGTTTGGGATTGAGGCTTAGTCGTTGTTGTTTGAGACATCTAAGCAAAATTTGATTAGAGAAGAGTGATGAAACTTTACATATATTACACCCACAAACAATTCAAGCCCACAGTTCTCAAGGAGCATCCAACTTCAACTAGAGACCTCGCCGCGAGCATGACAAGAGGGATTGGAAAATACTACAAAGCAATAAGTATCCAAGAATTGCCCCCATAATCAAACAATGATGATTGGCTGTGTAATAACAAAAACTTTCTAAATCATTTAAGTTTATAATCCCTGAACAAGCAAACCAATATGAAAGAGACTACAAACCTTAAATTCCTCAAAAGAAAGGCTTGGAATTACTCGTGGGTCACCACCACTATCAACACCATAGGTATTATCAGGAAAAAGTGCCTGCAGAAGACATATGTCACTACTTATAAAAACAGTTCTTGTACAATATAGCATAAGCTTTTAAACTCTTGAATTAAGATTGATTCTTCTGATTTTATTTTCCAGCTTGAATTTCCCTGCCCCCGTCCGCGGAAGGTAAAAAAGAACTGATATCACTAAGCTGAATTACATCATTGTCACAGTGACAATCAGCAAGTAAATGTTATCCAAAGAATTCTACTAACTGTTACCCTTTTATTACTCTTTGCTTTATCAGGTAAAAATCGACAAAGTTAATATCAATCAATAAGAAAAAACCAAAGAACATTTTATTTTTTAAGTCAAAAACCCACAAGGAAATTTTCGGGCATATGCACAAACTTCTCTTCAGATGCACTTATAAAGGAATTTCCCCTTTCCAGTGGTGCTTCCCCTTTTCAGCACACCCCTCTGCCTAAACACTATAAGCGTCAATAGAGAACTTCAAGATATCAGCACATAAAAACTCGCTGCCAAATGCAAATAGGACAAGTTACTATACCAGTCTTAATAAGCTGATAAAGAGAGAAGTGTAGGAAAAAGGCCTTTTAGTGAGGACCTTGGGAGGATATAAATTATTGAGTGAGTAAGAAATGGATTATGTTTGTCGACAGCATTTCTAAAGCACATTATGCAGATATAGTTAGTTAGTATATCAAATCAATAAAACAACATTATATAACATTCAGCAACAATAATCAATACTTTCCACGGACATATAAACAACTAGGAAAATTCAAATAGCTAATCAGCTAATCAGTTTGGCACCCTTTAGAAATGTGGTGTGAGACTACCTTAGTTCAAAAAAAAAAAAAAAACAAGCCTGTCAATAAGTGTGGGATCTGTACCTGCTGGGAAGTTCGGCCCATTAGATTATCAGGCTGAGAATAAACTCCTTTCATCTCATTGAACACAACCCCTGAAGTTTTAAACAAAAGATTTGGTAAGAGATTCAAGTACACGCTGCAGATGCACCACTATCCGTAGGAATCAAAGAAGAAGACTTAAAACTTTGTTCTAAGACAATAAAGCTGAACATTGATAAAAGCGCAAAAAAATACAGGAGGGAAAGAAAAAGATGATTCACGAGCTTATGGGGAAACCTTTAAATGTTATGTCATCGGAAGGGTCATTCAGTTCATAATGCCAACCCTCTTGTTGAAACGTTTGGAAATCCTCCACACATTTAGGGAAAAAGACAGCATCTAAGTATACATCAACCAGGTTGTAGAAATCCTGTTTGGAAAGCGTAAGCATATTTTAGATTAAAGAACACTTTATGTTCCAAAATGATGTTCAACTTGTAATGCTTTCCTGACCTTTGTATTCGTGGATGCCACAGGATAACATGTCCTATCTGGATATGTGAAAGCATTCAGAAAAGTGTTCAAGCTTCCCTTCAACAGTTCAACAAAGGGTTCTTTCAACGGATACTTCCTTGAACCACACAGTACACTATGTTCCAATATGTGAGGAATTCCAGTAGAATCTTTCCTGCATTTAACAATTAATGATAAGCCACAAAATATTCATTTTCAATCAAAAGCACACAAGCAAATTCATTAAAATCTCTTTTCACGGGCGAGTAGCTCTTGCATTCTATTGCTTCATCTCATATCTCTAAAAGATAACAATTCGTTTAACAATAGTAACTGATAAGGAACAGAATGCTCATTTCCAATTAAAAGTAACAAGAAGCAAATTCATCAAATTCTCATTTTCTACGGGCAAGTAGCTCTTGCTATGCAACGTTTCGTTTCATTACAGTTAAATACCATATTAAACCAAGTAAATAAGCTCATTAGCCACATTGACAGTTAATAACACTAATAAAGCATAAGCACATAACTAAAAAACTTACGGAGGCGTCCTGAACACAATGCCGAAGACTTTATTCTCATCGTCATTAGAAACCGACATAATTTCAGCTCCAGTTTTCTTATGTTTATACAAAACAGCTCTAGATTTACATTCATCGATAAACTGTTCCGATACTTTATCGAATCCATATTTCTCAGCAACTTCATCATCAGCACCAATAAACTCTAACAAATAAAACAAAACTTAATCAATTACAGTAAAAAAAATTAAAATTAAATTAAAATTCAACTTCATTGTTAATACCTTGAGAGGATTGAGGTGCTGACGTGGCAATAGCACGAACAGAGAGGGGGTAAAACTGTCTTTGCAAGTTAAGTGAAGGAGATAAGCCACGTGTACCGTTACGGAGAAGTGAACGGCGGCGGTGAAGGTTTTGAAGTAAACGGTGTCGTTTAACGGAGTAAGAAGAGAGAGAAGCGAGCTTGTGTGAAGAGCGTGAGAAGATTCTAGAAAATGAAGTGGAGCGTAGTAACACCGCCCTCTCCATTTTAATGGAAGGCTTGAGAAGAAAGTTTAATAAGGTGAAGAAGATATGGAAGGGGGCTTTGGTTATTACTATTAGGAGGGAAATATAGAAATATCGTGTAAGGGGTTTTCTTGGTGAACGGTCAAAATTAATTTTGGTGTTTTAGTACTTTTTTTTTTTTTTTTTTTTTTTTTTTTTTTGGGTGTTTGCATAAAATTGTTTTATGTGGAGAATTTTAGGCCATTTAGCAAGCTTCCCTACCTCCCAAATTAGAGAAAGGAAAAAAACAAATACACTAACAAGCTGTGGAGTTAGGGTTGTTCTTCAATTTAAGTAGGACTAGGCATAGAGCTGAACTGGCTCGGAGCTCGGCTCCGTTCGGTTGCATTTTAGTTCGGTTCGACTCGTTTCAAAAAGAGGCTCGATTCGGCTAGGCCTCATTCAATGTTCATCTCGGCTCGGCTCGGTCAGAGCTCATTTCCAACAATGATGCATTTTTCTCTAGCTTAGTAGCTTAAAGTATGAAATTGTCAAACTCTAACAAAATTTGGTTGAGCTTTGCTCAGGATCAGCTCGGACTCATCTCGCTCGGTATGGTATAAAGCTCGGCCCGACTCAGTAGTATAATAAGTTCGTCTTGGGCTCAGCTCGCTCGATGCCCACGCTTAAATTTAAGCAATATTTAGATTTTTATGATTACCTTCGATCAATATAACACGAAAAAAGCAGTCCAAGATCAATGGAGTAAGATATAAAGGAGAAATGTTTGGAATTTAAAAAACACACACAAATTAAGGAGAATATAGGCTTAAGAAATGTTAAGGAATAATACTCTAGTGAAAGCTAATGCATTTGACCATTATTCTTTTTTTATTGTACACTTTCTATTAATAATGTATATTTGTTAAGCAGAAAGTTCATATAGGTCCAATAGAGATTTAATATATGGTTGTTTGTAGTTTTGCTTATAAGTTGATATTGAAATATAACTAGATGTTATAAATGGTTGAATTGAGCCGCTTTACTAAAAAAATTCGATCTTACCATCTCTAAATATAATGATATTTACAAATATTGTAATTTTAGAGTTTAAATACAGAGTAGTTGTTTTAAGGGAAAACTCGAATATAAACTGCATAGCGATTGAGAAGTATTATAATTTGATAGTTAATCTCCTTGATTCTTTTACTTTCTTTGTAATAATTAAAATTGATTAAGTTGCTCTAACATTAATAGTGTAAGTTTTTATTATTATTGAACTACATTTCAACAAGATGAAACCAAATAGTAACAATATTGTGACGTGTTTGGTTCAAAAGGAAAACTGTAACGTGTTTGATCAAAAGGAATTGTCAAATCATGCAATAGACTGGTTACTAAACCAAACAACTATACGTAAAGGAACTTCAACCAAGTAAGAGTGATGCTCCACTGAACAATGACACTTGAATTGTTGTGGATCACTATTATCATCCCATATAAACTTATTTTGGCTCTCATTGATCTCGACAAATTCAGCTTTAAATTGAAAGACTTTTAGGTGATTAAAATTAACTTCAACAAGATTAATCAAACAGACAAAGAAAGTAAAAGAGAAGGAATATACTCAAGTTGAATTTAACAGGTGAAATAGGCATACAGACATAGATATTTCCATCACTTCGTTACAAATAATGCTATGATCATCCTTCATTAGGCCTTGTCTTGATTAAGGAAAGAGACCAACTTTTTCATCACAATCATGCCATTCTCAGTTGTAGGAGCAAACAAGTGAAACACATGTTCCTCATCCTTAATCTCCACAACTTCCACGGTCCCTTGCCACCCACATTTCCCCAACAACTCCTTATAATAAAATCCCCTATATCTCAATGGATCTTTTCCAGCAACATAAACAAGTACTTTTCCACACCCTAAACTACACAAATTCGGATCCTTTTCCGGGTTTATCAAGGGGTCATCTAACCCGGAACTATTCGGATGCACAAAACACCAAAGTTTTTCAACATATTCTTTAGCTTCCAAGTTTTCACCCTCACCATCAATCAACTCATTTCCCCAGAAAAATGGACAAGCAAGAAAAATACCATCAAGATTCATACCATCCAACTTTTCTAACCCGACCCGAATAGCTATATGATGTGCAATATTACCACCAGCACTGTCTCCACCAAAAAACACATGATTAAAATCAGCATGATCATTTAACCATGGCTCATGTCCATCACCTTTAGCATGTGACACAATCCATTTAAAACCAGCCCATGAATCTTCATAAGCTATAGGTAATGGATATTCAGGAGCTAACCTGTAATTAACAGAGACAATTACAACATTGGCTTCATTAGCTACCATGCTAAGATGCTTGTGATACGATGGTGAAGAAGCAGATTCAATGACAAAGCCACCACCATGAAAGTAAACAAAAAGAGGAAGTTTTTTAACAGGATCAATATTTTTGGGCAGGTAAAGTCTTGCTGATAAGTTGATTCTTGGATCAATTTCAACATCTTTGATATGTACACCTGTTTCAGGATCCACTTCAGCTGGAACTATACCTTCTCCTAGTAACCTCTCGATTCTACCATCTTTGTAAACTCTCATCAATGGAAAAAAATCATGTTCTATTTCTGCCATTACTGCTGAAAGCTAAGTTGTGGTGGAAGTTTGGTAATACTCAAAAAGAAGTGCTGTGGCATTTACTTAATACATAGTAGCAAGAATTTGGTTTTGGAATTTTCTTGGTTGTTTGCCTAAACTCAATAATTTTATGTTCCAATTAGAAGACAAACAAATGTATACAAGAATAAAGGTAACGTCTCTAACATGGCATAGATTATTGAATGTTATCACTCAAAACATTGTTTTCTTAGACTTTTTTTTTAATATTTTCGAAAAATAGTATTACAACAAACTAAAATATTTTATAAAATGTAAGAAAATTTGTATTGAAACAAAACTAATCAATTCCTCAAATCAAAAAAGGACGTCATTCTATTATAATTCAGAGCTTGAATAATATCACCGAACAGTTTCTAGAGGACAGAGACCTTCCCATTCGTCCTAACTTATTTTTTTTCTTTTTCAGACGTCCACATCTATCCTTTTTTCCTAAGTTTTGGACCGCTAGAAGTAAGTCAATTAGATTGCATTAGAAAATGTTATTCCAACATACAAACAATTTATATGAGCATAGCCCGTACGCCACAACTAAGGATAAATTTAAATATTTACAAAGTCAACTTTTATTTCTTAAACTTCGTGTCAAGTCAAACACCGCCACATAAATTGAGACTGAGGGAGTATTATCTACGGTACATGTGGTCGTCAATATCAATAACGCTAGCTAGTTTGGACTAAAGGCAAATGACACTATTATGGAAGAATAATTAGCAAACTGGTTAGGTTTGTTAATATCCTAATATGGCCAACGGTTTGTGGCTTAGTGTTTATGGAGAAGAGCTGAAGAGGTAAAAAGATCCACAGCCATGGTATTATAGTGCCTTTTGTATTTTCCAAATAGGTTTCCCCAATTATGTTTGACAAAAAAAGTTAATTTGGATATTAGTTTTAACTTAAGGAGCTATGCTGGTTTCAATATAATTAAAGCTCTATAGAGATGTATCTCACCTTTGTTTTAGTCACACCTTAAAATTGCCTTTCAAGAGTAAAAACATAGAGTTTCCTTGTAGGGTAAAGTGTAAAAATACAAGCACAAACGGCCTCAACATTGACTTATTTGATCATAAGAAAATTTAGAAGCAACTGAAGTAGTGAAGAAATTTTATGAGTCAATGTCTCTCAGCTGGATTGATGAAAGAAATCAGCCAGCCATTTCATCAGGGCTTTAGCTCTCTCACAAGTTGGTTTAACCAAATGGAAGACATGCTCTTCCTCTTCTGATTCCTTAATGTCCACCTCGCCTTTCCATCCACATTTCTTAAGAGCCTCATAGTATGTCCAGCCTCTATCTCTTAAAAAATCCTTTTCCCCAGTGCATATCAAAATCTTGGAGCAAACAAGCTTAGACAGTAAATTCGGATGAGCTGCTGGATTGAATCTTGGATCATCCGTTTTGGGATTTTCTGGACAACAATACGACCAAATTCTATCTGGTTCATTGTTGCCGAAATATGGGTGAATTAATGCCATGCCCACAAGCCTCAAGCCATCTCCTAGTTTATCTTCATCTACACTTGCTCGCACCATCATGTTATGAGCAATATTGGCTCCTGCACTGTCACCTGCAAATACAAGTGGCAAAATTAACTTAGTAACACGTTCAAGTTCAACGGTTTGGTTATAACCATTTATTAACTTGACCCCATCAAACTATTTGGTTACTAAAGGGGTCAAGTTAATCCAATTCATCAAATGCAACTCAAATCCAGATATATGAAATGAAATTTGAAGATTTCATTTTAGTAATTAGAAAGAATCTGATACTCTGTTTTAAAAAACTCGTCCGGGGACTCGCCCGGGACTCGCCTCGGGGCGTGGAACTAGCAAAACGTCCTGAGACTCTTGGACGGGGCTTAGATCCGTGAGATGTTAGTTTTTGCCCCACGTTATATTAATAATTGTGTTTAATAAATTATTAATTATGCTAAATTCCTATTGGTTATTGGGGAAGTTATTTTAGATCAACTTCCCATAACCCCACTTTGATGGAGAGTTGGATTAAAAGAAAATAACTGATGGTCCTCTCTCTCTGCCTATAAAAGAAGAATAGTAACTTCCATCAAATAGTCTATTCTGAAAAGAACACATTAAGGAAAGAGAGAGATATTTGATCTTCTCAAAATACAAAATCAAGTGCTTCCGCTTAATTCAAGTCAAGAAGAACGCTATGGCTGATTCAGGTATGTTTATTGACTGAATTACAATTATTAAGAGTTTATGTGAAAATCATATAGTTCCACGGTTCCTAAAATTATGAAATCTAACATGTGGTATCCGAGCAAAGGTTTAAGGAACTGATGATTTTCCGTAAAACTACAGTCTTATTTTTCTATTATGTGAACCCTAATTATGTTACATAGGGATTTATGTATACTGCTAGTAGTTGTTTTCGCCTCTAAACTTTCTCCTTATGGAATCGTCACTTGAATTAAGGTTCAGGTATTTATCAACTTGATATTGTGTTCAAGTATATTAGAATCCTTTAATGTTGATAACCACCAAAAGAAATTAAAGGGCATCATATTTTTCTTGATTCCATAAAGAAAATTGTATAGTGTATTCTATGAAAGTTACACCTGCCATATAGTAAGATATTGTGGCTCATAATGAATTGAACCACGCATGTCATAATTGAGATAGGTGCAGAATTCTTGTAAGCCATTAGTCTTACTCTATAAAGTCATTATGGTTTTATCTTAGATTTAAGTTAATAAAACTAAAAGGAATTGTGATGTGTAAAGCATTACAACTCTCTGAATGTTGTCTAGCAGAGAACTAGTAAGGAATATAATTTATGAATCTATTTTAAAGTAATAGTTTTCTATATACATTGTCTTCGAATAGAAAACTACTTTTTCAATTTTATTTGGAATTATTATATACGATTCGTTAATCACCAAAGTGGTCGAATCTTTTATGAATAATTAATTCCAAAATGATTGAACTTATATTCAATTACCCATAAATCTCGATGCTTATAATTGATAAAATATTAATGGGTAAATTGAATTTCATGGTTATAGGACATTTATGGATCGCCCAAAGGTTGATCGTTTGTCCTTATAATCTTTGAACATTAAAGAGATAATTTAGATGTGCCATTAGTTTTCTTTATTATCCAAAGATAATAAATATTATTAATAGGTACATTATTAAAAAAAATTATCAAATTATGTTAATTTATATTAAGCATCATAATGTCTAAAGTTAGTATTTTGGCGTTTTTCCCAAAGGTGAACATCAGGATACACTTCAAGTATAATTCTGAATCTAATAGTATGTTTAGTTTATAACTCAAAGTGTTAACGAATGAGCATATTCTATTTGCAGCACTTGCTCTTCATTCGCACTCTGCTTCTATTACGGCTTTTAACGGACTGAACTTCTCGGAGTGGTGCGAACAGATCAAATTCCATCTCGGAGTTTTGGATCTTGATGTTGCACTCTACACTGAGAAGCCAGTTGCTATTACTGCAACTAGCACTGCTGAAGAAAAGTCATATTTTAAGCAGTGGGACAGGTCTAACAGATTAAGCTTAATGTTCATGTGAATGAGTATAGCGGGCAACATTAAGTCTGCTCTTCCCAACACTGAAAGTGCCAAAGAGCTTCTAAGACTTGTAGAAGAACGCTCTCAAACTGCTGACAAGTCTCTTGCTGGGACATTAATGGGTACTTTGACCACCATGAAGTTTGATGGTTCACGTACCATGCATGAGCATGTCATAGAAATGACAAACATAGCAGCAAGACTTAAGACTCTGAGAATGGAAGTGGATGAAAATTTCCTTGTGCAGTTCATCATCAACTCATTACCGTCTGAGTATGGTCCTTTCCAAATGAACTATAATACCATGAAAGACAAATGGAACGTGCATGAATTGCACGGAATGCTGGTTCAGGAGGAAACAAGGCTAAAGAACCAAGGAACCCACTCCATTAACGTTGTAGGCCATCAAGGAGCTGGAAAGAAAGGAAAGAAGCATGTTAAGGGCAAACAGAAGAACCATAATGTTAGTGAGTCCTCTCATCAAGTACGTAAGAAGGAACACAAGAATGATAAGTGTCGTTTCTGTGGAAAATCTGGACACTTTCAGAAAGACTGCCTGAAACGTAAGGCATGGTTTGAGAAGAAAGGTAAGCCTTGTGCTTTTACTTGTCTCGAATCAAATTTAACTGAAGTTCCTTATAATACTTGGTGGATTGACTCTGGTTGTACTGTTCATGTTTCTAATACGATGCAGGGATTCCTTACAACCCAAACCATAAATCAGAATGAAAGATTTGTGTACATGGGGAATAGAGTGAAGGCTCCAGTTCAAGCTATCGGGACTTATCATTTAATCCTATATACTGGGCGTCACTTAGACTTATTTGAAACTTATTATGTACCTTCTATTTCTAGAAATTTAGTTTCTTTGTCTAAGTTAGACAAGACTGGATACTCTTTTAATTTCGGCAATGGATGTTTTAGTTTGTTTAAACATAATCATCTCATTGGTTCTGGTATTCTTTGTGATGGTTTATACAAATTAAATCTTGATAATCTGTTTGCTGAAACCCTCTTAACTCTGCACCATAATGTTGGAACCAAACGTAGTTTGGTTAATGAACACTCTGCTTATTTGTGGCATAGACGTTTAGGTCACATATCTAAAGAAAGACTGGAAAGATTAGTTAAGAATGAAATCCTTCCAGATTTAGATTTTACAGATCTAAATATTTGTGTGGATTGTATTAAAGGAAAACAAACAAAACACACAAAGAAAGGAGCCACAAGAAGCACACAGCTTCTTGAAATTATACACACTGATATCTGTGGTCCTTTTGATATTCCATCTTTCAGTAAGGAAAAATACTTTATCACCTTTATTGACGACTTTTCACGTTATGGTTATGTCTATTTGTTGCACGAAAAATCTCAAGCATTAAATGCTTTAGAGGTATTTATTAATGAGGTTGAAAGGCAATTAGACAGAAATGTGAAAATAATTAGGTCAGATAGAGGTGGTGAGTATTATGGAAGATATGATGAAACTGGACAATACCCTGGTCCATTTGCTAAATTCCTCGAAAAGCGTGGCATATGTGCTCAATACACAATGCCTGGCACACCACAACAAAATGGTGTGGCAGAAAGGCGTAATCGTACATTAATTGAAATGGTTAGGAGTATGTTAAGTAATTCATCTTTACCCGCTTCATTGTGGATGTATGATTTAAAGACTGCCGTGTACTTACTAAATAGGGTTCCTAGTAAGGCAGTTCCAAAGACACCTTTTGAAATTTGGACTGGTAGGAAACCTAGTTTAAGGCACCTGCATGTTTGGGGCTGCCCGGCAGAAGTAAGAATCTATAATCCACAAGAAAAGAAACTGGATCCACGAACAATCAGTGGTTTCTTTATTGGTTATCCAGAAAAATCAAAGGGGTATAGATTTTATTGTCCTAACCATAGTACGAGAATTGTTGAAACTGGAAATGCTAGGTTCATTGAGAATGGTGAAGTTAGTGGGAGTGAAGAACCACGTAATGTGGAAATTAGGGAAGTTAGGGTGCAAATTCCTTTACCCTGTACTTCTCCTAAAATTATTGTTCCCGAAGTTGTTGTACCGCCTAACAACCAACAAGAACAACAAAATAATGATCCTGCTCTTCATAATGAAAACATAATCAATGAACCTGTAGTAGACGTACCGCAAGAAGTAGCATTAAGAAAATCTCAAAGACAAAGGAGAAATGCTATTTCTGATGATTTTTTGGTATATCTACATGAGTCAGAAATTGATCCCGAAATTGATTTGGATGATTTAGAAATCAATGATGATCCAGTTTCATTTTCACAGGCCATTGAAAGTAATAATTCTGATAAGTGGTTAGATGCTATGAAAGATGAGTTGAAATCCATGCAACATAATGAAGTTTGGGACCTTGTTGAGTTACCAGAAGGTTGCAAAAGAGTCGGGTGTAAATGGGTCTTTAAGACCAAACGTGACTCAGATGGTAATATTGAACGTCACAAGGCCAGACTTGTTGCCAACGGTTTCACTCAGAAACATGGTGTTGACTATACAGAGACATTTTCACCTGTCTCTAAAAAGGATTCACTTAGAATTATAATGGCTTTAGTGGCTCATTATGACTTAGAGCTACATCAAATGGATGTGAAAACTGCCTTTCTGAATGGAAATTTAGAGGAAGAAGTTTACATGAATCAACCAGAGGGTTTTGAAATTAAAGGAAAGGAACACATGGTGTGTAAACTGAAGAAGTCAATATACGGGCTTAAACAAGCTTCCCGACAATGGTATCTTAAGTTTCATGAAACTGTTGTCACCTTTGGATTTAAGGAAAACATCGTTGACCGGTGTATATATCTGAAGGTCAGTGGGAGTAAGTTTATAATATTAGTCTTGTATGTTGATGACATATTGCTTGCTACTAATAATCTTGGTATGATGTATGACACCAAGAAATTTCTCTCTAAGAACTTTGAAATGAAAGATATGGGAGAGGCGACCTACGTGATTGGGATAGAAATATTCCGAGATAGATCACAAGGTTTGTTGGGGTTGTCTCAAAAGGCCTATATTAATAAAGTTCTAGAGAGATTCAGAATGGAAAATTGCTCATCAAGTCCCGTTCCAATTCAGAAGGGAGATAAATTCAGTCTCAATCAATGTCCAAAGAATGAATTGGAACGTAAGCGAATGAAAGATATTCCTTATGCATCCGTAGTTGGGAGCTTAATGTATGCCCAGACATGTACCAGACCAGCCATCAGTTTTGCTGTTGGAATGCTGGGCAGATATCAAAGCAATCCAGGAATGGATCATTGGAGGGCTGCAAAGAAAGTTTTGAGATACTTGCAAGGAACAAAAGATTATATGCTCACTTATAGAAAATCTGACCATCTTGATGTGGTTGGATATTCAGATTCAGATTATGGTGGTTGTGAGGATACAAGAAAATCCACATTTGGTTATTTGTTCCTGTTAGCTGGAGGAGCAATATCGTGGAAGAGTGCAAAGCAATCTATCACAGCTGGATCCACCATGGAAGCTGAGTTTGTGGCATGCTTTGAGGCCGCAGTTCAGGCTAAGTGGCTGAGGAACTTTGTTTCAGGACTTGGACTAGTCGACAGTATTGCCAAGCCGCTGAAAATTTATTGTGATAATTCCTCGGGAGTCTTCTTCTCTAAGAATGATAGGTATACAAAAGGTGCTAAGCCTATAGACTTGAAATACCTTAAACTTAAGGAAGAAGTTCAGGAACATAGAGTGTCAATTGAAGATATTAGCACCAAAATTATGATTGCTGATCCTTTGACGAAAGGATTATCGCCCAAAGTATTTATGGAACATGTTGAAAGAATGGGTGTCATTGATAGCAGTGTATGACTTTATGTAAAGACTTTTATGATATTTATGAGATTGACACTCTGAGCTCATTAATATAAATGTTTCTGTTATTACCTGTTTTCTCTTGTATACATAATGTTGAGAATGTTGAGTGACAGGTTATGGCTTAGATAAAGTATTCTAAGAATTATCGTTGGACCAATTATGTACTCTTACAGGTTGTATTTGGTAATAGACTAATGTTGTAGTACTTGGAAGGGACTATGTCGAGTGATGTACAACCGCCATGACTCGTATTAGTTGATTTACTTAATAACAACAAATGATGTTGGAATTTAGCACTAATAGTGCACGTCATGATTGAAATATTTATTAAACCATTAAGTGAATAATATCACGTGAGTCAAGTGGGAGAATGTTAGTTTTTGCCCCACGTTATATTAATAATTATGTTTAATAAATTATTAATTATGCTAAATTCATATTGGTTATTGGGGAAGTTATTTTAGATCAACTTCCCATAACCCCACTTTGATGGAGAGTGGGATTAAAAGAAAATAACTGATGGTCCTCTCTCTCTGCCTATAAAAGAAGAATAGTAACTTCCATCAAATAGTCTATTCTGAAAAGAACACAGTAAGGAAAGAGAGAGATATTTGATCTTCTCAAAATATAAAATCAAGTGCTTCCGCTTAATTCAAGTCAAGAAGAACGCTATGGCTGATTCAGGTATGTTTATTGACTGAATTACAATTAAAGAGTTTATGTGAAAATCATATAGTTCCACGGTTCCTGAAATTATGAAATCTAACATGAGACTTACGCCTCAAGCGCCCGATGATGCGCCCAGAGCACGCCCAACGCCCAACGCTCAGAACTCGCCTTATTGAACCTATGCAAAGATCGTCCAATTCCCTAATTAAGATTGTTCATCCACAATTTTCTTTAAAAATGAAATTATATTCATCTATAGAAATTCAAAAATTGAGTATAACTCAATTAACGAGACATAATATTACATGTATTATAATTAAGAATATCGTAAGGATGAATATCATCTGTATACTTAATCTAAAAAAGCATAGCCGTTGTTTATAGCATCACCACTTGTTGTTGGTCTTCATGTTTTATTTCAGTCACTCAAAATTGTTAGACTTCAATTATTTTGCAATTTAGTAGAAATTTAATATTTATCAATGAAGAATTAATGTTTAAAATTATAATAGTAATAAATTTTATTGTTTATTCACTTTCTATAGTAATAAATTTTTATTTTTAATTGTTTAAAAGTTAAGCCCTTATGGTTTATTTGTATCTCATAAAAACTGTAACATTATTCAATTTCTTACCATTCTTAAAAGGTTAGATCTTTTATTTCTATAATTTTCTTTTCTTATTTTAATTTTTTTGTACTTTTGATATTTTTTTGGCTCATTATGCTATTTTATTAATTTAAAATTAATTAAAAAATAAGATCCATGGGACTTATGCCCCACGTCTCGGACTTACGCCTCGCCTCATTATAGGTAAAACGCCTCGCCTCATTATAGGTAAAACGCCTCGACTTGCGGCCCCGCCTTTTAAAACATTGATCTGATATACTAATTTGATAAAAATTACATTAGCTTCCCTTATTTAAGGAAAAAGAAAAGAACAAAAAAAGAGAGGCAGGTCATGTTAGAGAAATTGAATTATATCGACCATCACTCAACTCATTTTCACCCAAGTAAACTTTAGATGAGAGTTGAATCATGATTCGTTTATTAATATAACCGGTTCTGATCTGTCTAAAAATGACTCGACCACTCTATTTGCCACTTTTACCTGACAAGAAAACATGGGAGAAGTCAGCATGGCTTTTCAGCCATGGTTCAGTTCCTTGATCCCCATTAGCATGCTGAGCAACCCATTTCATGACAGCCCAAGAATCATCATAACATGCAGGAATAGGGTGTTCTGGGGCTAATCGATACTCGACTGATATTGCAAGTACATTGGTTTCTGCAGCTAAAGAGTGTAGGTAACTATCATAGTAAGTAGAAAACGCTGATTCGATCGAAAAGGAACCCCCGTGGAAGTATACAAGGAATGGAAATTTCTGGTCATTTTGGGTGATTTTAGGAAGGTAAAGGCGTACAGTTAAGTTGTTTTCTGGTACAATTACAATATCTTTAGACCGAACACCTGTGACTGGATTGTCTAAAGGAGGGGTAAAGTCATGTTTTCGAAACCTTTCGACACGACCATCTTTGTATACCTGGAATAACGTAGGGATCTCATAAACAACTTGGGATGATGGGGTTAAATCCATTGTTTGATTGAAGTTGCTAGTGCTGTAACGTTGGGATTTAAACAGGACAAAATATGGGCGGTGAAATTGATAACGTGTGTTATTTGTCTTTATGGCTAAGGTGTCTAGAGTAGATAATAAGCGTGGCCTACCTCCACACTGTAGCCTCCATAATATCTTCAAAGCACCAAAAGCCATGGCTTTTTTAGAAATCGTAATGCAAAGGATCAAGTGCCATGTGTGGATTATATTACCTTGCAGCTGATTTTATTTCTTTTAATTAATTACTCTACAATGAGATGGTCCACCTACATTTACGTGCCTATATTACTTATTTGACAGCATTTTTTCTTACATATATTATAGATTTTATAAATTATAAAATTATTGTATAATTTATAGTAGAAGCCTCAATATTATAGCTTATAATTTTTAGAACAACGAAGTAATATGCACATATGTAGCCTCCATAATAAATGTTCAGAGTAGTAAGGTAGAAGCAATTCTTGTGACAAATGCTAGTATTAATGGTTTTCTCAGTAGCTGCCCCAAGTTCTTTAACTACATTAAAAAACGCACCAGAAGAAGTAAAATTCTGTGTTTTTTTTTTTGCTTACATTGATCTTTTTTTACATTTTTATCCACAAGTTGCAAACTAAACCAGAGTAGAGAGATAAGTTCTAAAAAGAGTCTATTACCTAAATGGTCACTCAACTATAAATAAACCAAGAAAGTCGTTCTTCTTTGTAATGTTCCTAAATGGTCACTCAGCTTTAGATAATTAACTCAAATAATCATTCTTACCTGAAAAGTTGCTATCTCCGATGATACATGATGTGAAATTTTTTAAAAAAATTTAAAATATAAAGAAATTTAAATCCCATTATCCCCACCCATTTAATATAATTATTTGACCCATACCCGACCAAATAACTTAATGGGTCAACTATTAAAAAAGCCAGTGCAACTTTAATCCTAAGCTACTATACGATGTTTCCCTCTCCTCTTCATTTTAGGACTCTATAGGAGAACCAAAATTTTACTTTCAATCAATTTCTTCCTTAATAAAACCATTGCAATTAAACTAAAATTCTCATAAAATACCATAAGCTCATAACATAATACATGCTAAGATGTTTATGGTACCATGTTGAAGAAGCTGATTCAATGACAAAGCCACCACCATGAAAGTAAACGAACAGTGGAAGTTTTTTAACAGGATCAATATTTTTGGGCAGGTAAAGTCTTGCTGATAAGTTGATTCTTGGATCAATTTCAACATCTTTAATTTGTACTCCTGTTTCAGGATCCACTTCAGCTGGAACTACTATACCTTCACCTAGTAACCTCTCGATTCGACCATCTTTGTAAACTCTCATCAATGGAAAAAAATCATGTTCTATTTCTGCCATTATTGCTGAAAGATAAGTTGTGGTGGAAGTTTGGTAATACTCAAAAAGAAGTGCTGTGGCATTTACTTAATACATAGTAGCAAGAATTTGGTTTTGGAATTTTCTTGGTTGTTTGCTTAAACTCAATAATTAGAACTTAGAAGACAAACAAATGTATACAAGAATAAAGGTAAGGTCTCTAACGTGGCATAGATTATTGAATGTTAACAGAGTACTATATAATCACGGTGTCGGTATCACTCGAAACATTGTTTTCTTAGTTTTTTTTTTTTTAAATATTTTCGAAAAATAGTACTACAACAAACTAAAATATTTTATAAAATGTAAGAAAATTGTATTGCAACAAAACTGATCAATTCCTCAAATAAAAAAAGGACGTCATCCTATTATAATTCAGAGCTTGAATGATATCACCGAACAGCTTCTAGAGGACAGACACCTTCCCATTTATCCTAACTTATTTTTTTTTTTCAGACGTCGACATAAAATGAACTTGTTACATTGAAATTAATTGAGGCATTATTTGTGGAATTAATTTTCTTGAAAAAGTAGCAATTTGTGAATAATGATATATCAAGTAAAATGTGTGAAATGGATTAATTAATTTTGGTATTATCTATATGGCTGGATTATGGATTAGCCAGTGTTGTTGATAAGATTCTTTAGTGATTTGATTTCTACAAGACTTGGCTAAAGAGTTGGAGTTGGAGTTGGAATAGGATTCTAGTAAATCTATTTTGATAAGGAAGGGATTAATCTATGAGCTGTATATTTTTATCCCTAACTTTGTTGGACTTTGTTTTTACTTATCAGGTCTTTATCTATAAAAGAAGTCCACATACATATGGAGAAAAAACGTCCAAACACTTCAGCAAAAAAAAAAGGAGAAACTGAGCGTGCAAGAGAGAGAAGTCTGAAGCAGTTGGAACGGGCGTTGGAACAGTCTGGACAGGTGTTTCATCAAGTTATTTATAATTGTTTGAGTCCAGTTCTTAGTTCATATATTAGGCACTTAAATTGTAATCTCGTTCAGCTTTTAGAAGCACTTTTTGAGGTTGTAATCTGGAGTTAAAATCCCATTGGGTAAAGAGCTTAGAGTTAAGTTCTTTGTGTTCCAAGCTAGGGTAGTTTGGAATGGTAGCAACAGTCTAGGATTGTTGTTGTCTAAGGGCTTAGAGTTAGGTCCTTGGGATTATCTTTGTAATCCTAGTTTGGCTCATTTATTCAGTGGATTGGTTGAAATTCCCACAGGGGTGTGGGTCGTGGTTTTTTACACCTTTGAGCCAGGGTGTTTTCCACGTTAAAATCGCGTGTGCCTCGTCTATTTTTGCTCGTTTATTGCCTTGTAAAACTGCTGTTGGAACACCCATAGGAACTGTTCCAAGTGAGTTGTTCTAACTTAGTCTATTTTCTAAAAAGAGGCAAAATCGTTAACGACCCAATTCACCCCCCCCCCCTCTTGTGTCGAGTGTACTCTAAACTAACAATTGGTATCAGAGCGGGTGTCTCATATCTAGGCTAACACCTTTGAGAGATCCTTAAAATGAGTGCACAAATAGGACTACTAGAGGGTCAATCAATTGCTAGGCCTCCATTGTTTAATGGTCAACACTATAGCTTGTGGAAAAATCGTATGGAGATCTATTTGAAAGCCGAAGATTATCAACTTTGGCAAATCACCATGAGAGGTCCATTGATTCCCATGAAAGCAGGCGCTAATGGTGCAAAGGTCCCGAAAATAGAAGATGAATTCAATGTTGAGGACTTCAAGATGATGGAGAAAAATGCTAAGGCGATCAAAATACTTTATTTTGGTCTCGGATCTGATGAATATAATAGAATATCTGGATGCACATCCGCCAAAGAAATTTGGGACTCTCTGCAGCTAGCTCATGAAGGTACAAACCAGGTAAAACAGTCCAGAATTGAAATTTTAATGAGAAAATATGAATTATTTTTTATGGATGAACAAGAATCAATAAAGGACATGTTTACTAGGTTTACTCATATTACTAATGAGCTTAAATCTCTTGGAAAAGAATTTTCTTCTGAAGATTGTGTCAGGAAAATATTGAGGATATTGCCTTCCTCGTGGGAGCCCAAAGTTACGGCTATTCAAGAAGCCAAACAGATGGACAAGATGGCTATGGACGAGCTGATAGGCAATCTTCAAACATATGAACTCAGAAAAAATTCTCAAGCTAAGGAGGAAATAAAGAATGAGCGCAGCTTAGTTTTGAAAACTACAAAAAATGATGATTCAGATTTGGATGAAGAAGACTTTACAGAGCTTGCTCGCACATTCAAAATTTTGCTCAAGAAGGGAAACAACCTGAAGAAAGGAAACTCCAGCAAGTCTAAATCTTCTGAAAAGGCTCATTTTGATGGTTGCTATAAGTGCGGAAAGCTTGATCATATGATCAAAGACTGCCCACAAAAGCAGTTGGAACAAAGGATGGGAACGTTCCACTGACTGTTCCAAGAAGCAGCGGAAATCAGCTTCCAAAGCTATGAAAAAGGCCATGATTGCCGCTTGGGGAGACACCTCTGATGAGGAATCAGAATATGAGGATGAAAGAGATGATCTTGCTTTAATGGCCAAGAGTGATTCTGAATCAGATGATGAATTCTCAGAGGTAAGTCTCACTCAACTTAAAGAGCAAATTCATAATTTATCAAAAAGTAAAGTAGTTGATTTCTTGCTTTCCTTAATGGATGAATTTCAAAATGTGAGTGCCGAGAGAAATGAGTTAGCTACTGTTGTGTCAAGTTTGAAGTCTGATTGCCAATGTTGCAAAGAAAGAAGATCGAACTTGAAAAGGCTAATAAGGTACTCAAAGAGGAAATTTGTAAATTGGATGGAAATATTTCATCTTTGCATGAAGAAATTCATGAACTTAAGGAATCTAAATCAGTTATCAAGAATTAGTTTAATGTTGATCAAATAAGTCTTGAATCTGATCTAACTACTTTGAAAAGAGAGTTGAGTCATGAAATTGAAAAAGATAAAAAGCTTCAAGAAAATTTGGAAAATGTGTGCAATGAACTTGCTATGACCAAAAAGTGGTACAAGTCCAATGAAGCTTTAAATTGGCTAACTGAACATCAAAGTAGGAGTCATAGTGGTCTGGGTTATAAAAGTGATCAGGTAAAATGTGATATCAATAGAAAAAATATTAATTTGCCTGATTATCGCTTATGTACTCATTGTGGACACACTGGTCACTACAAGTATGAATGTTTAGCTAGAATCAAGGCTCTTGAAAAAATTAGAAATATTGTTAGATGGGTTAGAAAAGATATGATGTTTCCTGTTTCTCAATGAAAGGGACCCAAAAAGGTTTGGGTTCCTAAGTCTAACACTTAATCTAGTTTTGCAGGCTAAGGTGAGAGGGAGCAACCAATTATGTTACTTGGTTAGTGGTTGCTTGAAGCTTATTATTGGAGTAAAATAAAATTCCTCTCACTAACGGCCTTCAATGAAGGAAGTGTGGCGTTTGATATAGGTAAGAAAGGTAAGCCACTTTTCCATTCTTTATTGGTTGAAGTTTTAAAAATTAAATTGTTGCATATTTCACAATCATGTGGCCATAGGAACAAAGTTGATTTTCATAGTTGTTGCAAAATTGTGAATGACTATATTTTGAGAAGTTGTACAACTGATTTTCTTAATGCTTTAGCTGAAAAGAGTGTGTAGGATAATGCCTTCAGATTGGTCTTTGTCGAACTTTAAGTGAGGAGGATGCCACGAATGTCCAGCACGAAGGAACATGTCTTGGAACAGGTTCTTCTGAACCTGGGCATATTCTGGAACAATCAGGGGGAAGAACAAATGGAACAACACTTGCTGAAACAGTTCCAACCCCTGTTCCAGTGAAGGATCCTCATACACTAACTCACAACTAGACCTTGCAAGCATACAACTGACATCCTCTGCACATCAGCTGGTATGACCTTGATTTTTAGACATGTTGATGCTGTTTTGTTGAGTTCTTGGCTGACAATATAGCACTAAAGGTATGTAATTCTTTCTATCTCTTGTTTAGTATTTTGGGTAAAAAGTTGCTAGCGTTTTTACTAAAGCACTAAGTGATGGACATCTTGAGTACATAAATTGGATCTTGGCATGATTATATATTACTTGAGTGCATGGTATATTGTTTTTTCCCAATGATTGGCTAGGAGGTGTCATTCTTCGATCTCAATCAATTGCATGATATTTAAAAAAAAAAGGTGTCTAACTCAATTCTTGTGCTGTAAAATGCATGCTCTCATGTCATGAGTTCATTATTTTTCTCGTTGAGATCTAATGATATTGCCCTTATTTTCTTTGATTGATTCACAGTTTTAAAGCATGAAATAGAGGATAAATAAGTTTTTAAACTGTTCTAGATCTGTACCTCCAAAATATGGCTTGTGCGTATAATTGTTCATTACAATTTCTCATAACCAGTCCATATCCACTTTTGTTTAAAGTTATCATCACTCCAAAAAAAAAATTGAGCATGTTCTTTCATTCTCTTTCATACCTCCGGACTCCCTCGAATTTGGCCTATAAGAACTTCCAAACATAAAGTTGAAAATCTGAAAATAATAGGAGACAATCTCATTTGAATAAATGTGAAGCAGCCTAAAGTTGAGGGGGAATAAAAAAATGTGTGCTTTGATGAGTATGGTAATTTCATTATGTGGAGGAGATGTTTGATGCAAAATTCTTTTGACACAAATGAAATGTCACAGATCTATTGTCAAGATCATGAGCTGCAAAGAAGATGGAACAGGTGATGGACCTGGTTCTACTAGTGATCCAATAGCCATCTCTAATGTGAATGTTCAAATTAATTTTAGAGAATTGGTTGGCTATTCTTATGGAGGAGAATGAAACTTTGATATCCTATGTTTTCAGAATTGAGCAAAAGCTGAAAGTAAGAGGGAAAAATAAGCCAAGCACCACTAGAAACTCGAGAAAATGGCACAAAAGGGTCCCCTCAAGTGTCCAATTGAGAAAAGGGACCTCTCCTTTTCACTCTTTTATTTTTCACTTTCTTCTATTGTCTAAGTGTAATTAAGATTTAAGTGGGGGGCAGATTAATATTTTAAAAACTTGTAGGGGGGATTTCAACCTAAAACTTAAAAACTACCCACTACCCCCACTACCCCCCACGACCTCCCCTTCATTATTTCAAACACCAACTCCCCACTCCCCAGCCACACACTAATCCCAAAACACCAAAACATTTCCCCTTCCCCCAAAATCCCTCCGTCAGTACACCCCCATTTTCACGCAACCCACGGCGATTTCAATTTTCCGGCCGTCATCTTTCTCCGATACCCATTGTAAGTATATTCCGACACCTACATTGCATGATACTCCATAAAATCATCACTTTTTCTTGTTTTTCCTCTTTGTATTTGAATGAAAACCCTAAAATGTAAATCGTAAAATCGTGGTTGTTTCTGGTGGTTTCCTTTTGAATTTTGCTTGTGTCTGAGTTGTTTTTAGTGTAGGAAGTGTTGATTTTGAGCGGGAAGGACTGATTTTGGAGATGATATGTTTAAACGTCGACTGTTTTTTCAAACATTTTGGCGTATTATTTGTGGTGTTTAAACATCATATGAGGTGTTTGTTCATGTCACCGGTTGTTTAACCGGAGAAGACGTTATCATTTGAGTTTTGAATTTTTAAACATAAATTAAATGTTTAAACATATTCGTAAATGTTTATAATTTGGAACATAAACATTATTGTAGATGTTTGCAACATCACTGCATATGTTGTTAAACACTAACATGAATGTTTAAACATCACTTCAGATGTTTCAATTTCACGGTTGAACATTCAACAGTGATGTTTAAACATTGTTTCTGATGTTTAAACATAACTTATGATGTTTTAAACACCACGTTGGATGTTTAAACATTCATTATAATTTTAAAATGGTGAATTTATGCGTAATGATTTGGCTTGTATTTTTTTTTTTAAATAGTTGTGTGTTTTGTTGAACTAGTTTAATTGTTCGCTGTTTGCAGTATTAAATTATGGGACCAAAAAGAAGGAGGTTGGTAAAGGCAGCGGCTAAGAAACAGCCGGCTGACACGCAAAGAAGACTTGACATGGATGAACATGAAGAATCTCCTCGCAGCAAAAGACTGAAAGGCAGGGCTGGAGATGCACCCTCGCTTGTACAGGTTCCTTTTCTGAGCCCAAGCAATAGTCGTGATCTAAGTAGGGACCAATTGAATATGACGAGGGAAACAGAAGTGGAGGTGATGATCAAAGAGGGTCGGGATCTGCTGAAGAAGTTGAAACATCTACTGCTACTCAGAATGAAGGGGACGAAGAAGAAGAAGAACTTGTTCCTACTCTACAGAGGTGTACGATGAAATCCAGAGAACAAAGAGGCTCTGCCGAAGGAGGAGAAGCATCTACTCCTACTCAGAGTCGAGAGAACGAAGAACAGAAGAAGTTCCTACACTACAAAGAGGAGGACGAGGAAATCCACAGCTGGTTTGTCACCAGTGGAGCAGAGGCTAGTACAGTTCAGGATGATGAAGGGGAACATGCAATGGAGGTTAAGAATAGTGGTGAAAACATCTTCTTAGATGGTGGCACATCGTTATTTTTTTTTAAACATCACTATTGATGTTTAAACATATGTATGAAATGTTTCACACATACACCTTAATGGTTTAAACATAAGTACGAAATGTGTAAACATACACCCCGATGTTCTAAGCATAAGTACGAAATGTTTTAAACATACACAAAGATGTTGTAAACATAAGTACGAAATGTTTAAACATACACCCTGATGTTATAATCATGACTGAGAAATGTTTAAACATAGCAGTGATGTTCGAAACAAGTATTTGCTATTCCTCGTTACTCTTGTCAATCTGCCTAACTTATAAAATATTAGATGCAGGTGGTTTTATCTGATGAGGTTGCCCCAATTATAAAAACTGACATGCCTGATATGGTATTGCCTACTTGGTTGGACACGCATGCGGCTTTCACGACGAAGAAAATTACTATAAGGTCATCAATTTCAGGAAAGATGGCTGAATTCCGTAAATGTTTAAAGGATTTGAAACTTGAGGACAGATTTAGGAAAAGCTGTTTTGGTCACTTTCTCATGCCGAAGGGACTGTTTGCTCCGAAGCTCGTTCACAACGTCCTACTCCGTAGGGTTATTTGTGAGAAGAAGCACGAGTTATGGTTCAATTTTCATGGGTTGCCCTTACGCTTTAGTCTTCTTGAATTTGCACTTATGACTAAGCTGAGGTGTTCAGAGTTTCCATCAACAGAATACTTAGAGGATGTCCGTGAGAAGGGTAAAGAGTTGTGGGATTTGGTGACAGGGAAAGACAAAAAGAAGGCTGCCTCAAGTGACCATATCATGACATTGATAAAGTCTGATAAAATTAAAAACAAAAATGTGAAGTTCAGTTTGTGTTTGGCTTGGTTTGTGCATGGTGTTTTATGTGCAAAGGATACCCGTTGTGGTGTTGAGGAAGATGTTGTTTGCTTGGCAAGCAGACCTGAGGAATTTAACAAGTTCCCATGGGGTAGAAAAAGCTTTGAACTGACGATGGCATATCTTGGTAAGGATTTTGCAACACTTGGAAATCCAGAAAATAGCTATAACCTTTATGGATTTCCCTGGGCCTTCATGGCCTGGGTGTTAGAGGCTATCCCTGCGGCTAGGTTAAGGCAATATCCAGAACAGAAGACTGTACCAAGGATGCATCGTTGGTTATCTGACAAAGTTGAAAGAGACCCTGAACAAGTGTTTCAGCGTGTGGAGACCCCAGTAAGGCACCTTTTACATTTTGACTTTTATGAGTTACACATTTAATATTATGTTGAAACATTTCTGAGATGTTCATCACATCATAATGAATGTTGAAACATTTGCATGAATGTTTCAATATTATATTATGTGTTTAACACATTCGAAACATAGTTCAGATGTGTAAACATTTCGTTATGTGTTTGCACATAATACATATGTTGCAAACATTTGAAGTGATGCTGAAATTTACTTTATATTAACTTATGTTCTTTGTAGGAGGTGCACCCTTACCTTGTTCCTACACCTGTGGAGTTGAGGGATGTTCTTGATGGCTTTGTGCCATACCAGGATGTAGAGGACGCATTGGTTGATGGGTTGATGCAACAAATGAAGGGGGTTACAATGCTTAGGAAAGAAAATGCTGAACCTAATACCCCTATGGAACATGTTGTTCTTAGCCGTGGGTCGATGTTAAATGCATACAGTGGTGGAGGTGCAGTTGATCTGTTAGGAGATGTTGGAAGAGAATATAGTGGCAGTGCAGGTGATTTGTTTGGATATGCCAAGAGAAGGGAAGATACTAGGGCTGCAGTTGTTAGAAGAAGTTGGTAGGATTGAAGGAGTAAGAAGAGAAGAAGGTGGCAGGGGAGGGACAGTAAGGAGAGGTGAAGGTGGCAGGGAAGTAGTGGGTAATGCTACAGGAGAGTGTAGCTGCAAATGCTCCCAATGTAAAAAAGAGAAGAAGTTGTTAATGGACAAAGTGGATGCAATTGAGAAGGTTCTTGTGGAGGTGAGGGACTGGACAAAGAACCAAGTGCCTGCCAAGAGAGTTGTGTTCCCTGGGAGAGCTCTGAAATCTCCATTTACTAGTGGAAGAAAGAGGGGAAAAAATGTGATGAAAAAAGTTGATATGTACAAAGTTGTAGGGAAGAAGAGAAGAGAGGCGCTGGATGCCTTTTTGGAAGAAAAGAAAGAGGAAAAGACACCTCTCTGTCTTGGTCATGAATACAACTACAAAGACCTAGAAGGGGTGATGAGTATGCAAACCAAGTTGGAGGACCAGGTATATGAATCTACTTCAATTTTTTTCCTATAAACCAACATTTATGGATATGTTTAAACATTTATTTTTATGTGTACGCATATTGGTGGATGTGTAAACATCTCATTACAATGTTAAAATTTGTACCTGATATGTGAACATAACAATAATATGTTGCAACATTGACTTCATATGTTTTAATTTTTATAAACATCTCACCTAGTGTTTAAACATCTGAAGTCATGTTTTGTTTACTCTGCCTTGAATCATTTTTAAACAGTATGTAAACATACAGTAATATGTTTCAACATTGACTTCACATGTTTTAATTTTTATAAACATCTCATGTAGTGTTTAAACATCTGAAGTCATGTTTTGTTTACTCTGCCTTGAATCATTTTTAAACAGTATGTAAACATACAGTAATATGTTTCAACATTGACTTCACATGTTTTAATTTTTATAAACATCTCATGTAGTGTTTAAACATCTGAAGTCATGTTTTGTTTACTCTGCCTTGAATCATTTTTAAACATTATGTAAACATACCGTAATATGTTTCAACATTGACTTCATATGTTTTAATTTTTATAAACATCTCATGTAGTGTTTAAACATCTGAAGTCATGTTTTGTTTACTCTGCCTTGAATCATTTTTAAACATTATGTAAATATACAGTAATATGTTTCAACATTGACTTCACATGTTTTAATTTTTTAAACATCAATACGGATGTTTAAACATATGTTGGTGTTTAAACATCTCATGTAGTGTTTAAACATCTGAAATAATGTTTTGTTTACTCTGCCTTGAATCATTTTTAAACATTATGTAAACATCCAGTAATATGTTTCAACATTGACTTCATATGTTTTAATTTTTATAAACATCTCAATACATATGTTTAAACAAAACTTAAGATGTTTAAACATCGTACGTAGTGTTTAAACATCTCAAGTGATGATTTAGTATTCTGCCTTGATTTTTATTTTTATTTTTATTTTTTGTTTTAATCCAGCATGTTGATGACATCTTGAGTATGATGAGGGTGAGAATAAAAACATATTCCCAGCACTATGTCAAAAGTGATGTGCTTCTTGATTTGGAGTTTTTAAGGAAGATGTGTGAGATGTACAAGGTCGAAAAAGCAACAGCGGTTGCCTTGGCTGCACCAATGGATGTACAGTTGACGACTGTCCATTTTAAGGAGGAGTTGATGGAGTATGCAGAAGGTAAGAGGCCAAACCCAGGGGCTAGAAAGTGGGCTGGATCCAAGAGGATCATGAGTGTGTATAAGTTGGAAGAAGATCATTATGTTACCTTGGAGTTACAAGTGGAGGAAGCAAAAATTTTAGTGTACGACTCTAACTATGGTGACAACAGTGATGATGTTTGCCGCACTCATTCAGCCAATCACTTGCATGGTCCCCATTTACATCAAACAGTGTGGGATGTTCCAAAACTTACCGGAAGAGATCCTGAATAAGAACCCATGGTCATACGAGCGTGTGAAGATCTTCCGGCAGCCCAGAACCGCACTGCATCTGC
>JBBBVM010000852.1:0-14499 GCA_037355625.1 Petunia x hybrida
TGTGTCCTAAGAACAGTTTAGGCCAATACAAATTGGCGCCGTCTGTGGGGATACAAGCATTAACACCTTGTTCCAAAGTTGAGTGTCCTTTTCATTCAAATTCGTATTTTAACCTGAAAAGATGGTTAACGATGATGGAAATCTCGTTGAGCGTTAGCTAACTCCTGATGGATAAACTGGCGTTCATACGAACCCAAATTCCAATGCGCCTGTAGTGCCACCAGTAACGGACCCCTCCTCTTCGGGGTCCAACGAAGCCTTCCAAGCGTTCGTCGTCCGAACCCTGAAAGCTCTTCAAGAGCAACAAGCCGAACAGGCTATTATCAATGCCGAATTTCGTGCCTCCTGAGAAGCGAGGAATAGCTCAGCTCCAAATGGAGCCCCACCTGTGGTTCCAAGTGGAGTCATCCCGCCCTTCGTTCCTACGAGCGCGATAATAGGGGGACCTCAAAATGGAGCAACATCTGGGGGTTCGGGCACAATACCGAGCACCACGCCATACCTCGGGATGATTCCCACCGTGGCAGAAACTAGCTCCTCGGTAGATGTTGAAAAACTAAGCAAGGAGATTGAAGCTCGAGTTGAGGCTCGTGTCGAAGCGCGAGTGGAAAAATGACTTGAAAGAGTCCCCGGGGTGACTAAGACTCAAAGGGCTCTTGATATTGACCAATATAGGCAATTGCCGTAAAAGCCCGAGGCCGCTTCATCACCAACTCCAAAAACTTTCAAGATTTTGTTTTTGAAAAACTATGATGGAACTACTCACCCCGTTGAACATGTAACCGAATACATGTCAATGGTGTTGAGTAACGATTTAACGGAGATAAAATGGAGTCAATGTTTTTGAAAAATTCGGCGAATCTTTAGAGAAGGGAGCATTACATTGGTACATGCGTCTACCAGCGGGGTCAATTTCTAGTTTTAAGGAACTGGTTGATGCATTTATTAAAGCTCATACCGGGGCTCAGAAAATCCTCTAAAGGAAGGAAGATATATTCGAAGTCAAACAACAACCCAGCGAGCCACTCAAAGACTTCTTCGAGCGTTTTCATGCCGAACGCATGGAGCTGCCTGCCATAGATGATACTTTGGCCATCATGGCGTTCGAAAAATGCATTAATGTTCGAAACTCTGAGGCCGGCGCTGAATTGCGAAAAGAACTCCAGCAGTACCAAACCTTGAAATGGGATGATTTGCACAACAGAGCATACACCAAGATAAGGTTGGAGGAAGCCGAGTGGAAGAATAGTGGCCGAAACTATAATTAAAAGAATCAGTCTGAGTCCCCGTATCGCGCCGAGGTGCCACGATGAAATTCAAAGGGAAGGTACGAACCGTACACTTCATCGATGCAGCATGTTAGTCAAAGGCTTGGAAATTCGCATGTGAGCCAACGGCTCGGTGCGAAAGTTTACCCCAGCAAGAGCCAAAGAAATCCCTCGAGCCCAGCTCTGGTTTCAAAGAATAAAGAGTTACTCCGGATCCTCGATTACAATTTCAACATATCAACCTTGGAGCTGGTCAATGTAGCGAAGGGGATAGCTAGGGTGAGAGCACCGAAATATATGAGGACTCCTACTGACAAGAGAGATCAAAGTTTGCGTTGTGAATTCCACGCAGACTATAGCCACCGCACCGAGGACTGCAAGGCTTTGCGCCTCGAGGTGGCGCACTTACTAAAGAAGGGCATGCTGGCTGAATTCCTCACTGATAAAGGGAAGGAAAACTATACGAAGAACCGAGGTGATGGCCAACCACCTCGGGTGCCACCCCCCAAAAGAGTTGTGAATGTGATCACGGGGGGGTCAGAGGTGAATGGAGTGAATTTTGCAGCGGCCAAGAAGTTTGCAAAGCTGTCGATTACTATGGAGAAAAGAACAGTTGAGGGTCGGGAAAGGAAATTGTGTTCGATGACGATTAGGTGATGGGATGATGTTTCCCCATCACGATGCTTTGGTCATCATGCTAAGGATAAACGACTCGGATATCAAACGAGTCTTAATCGACCCCGGTAGCTCTGTCAACATAATCAGCTACGGGGTCGTCAAAAAGATGTGGTTGAAGGGAGAGGTTGTCCCAAAAGTAACTGTGTTGACTGGCTTCAACAACTCCACCGAAAAGACATTGGTCGAAATTACGCTCAAAACATATGCCGAAAGAATTTTGCTAGGAAACACTGTTTCAAGTTCTGCCCAAGGACATGGCATATAATGTCATCCTCGGTAGACCATGGATTCACTCCATGGAGGCTGTTCCATCCACTTTCCACTAAGCGATCAAATTTCCTACCCCATGGGGAGTTCGTTCGATTAAAAGAGAGCAGCGAGTAGCGAGAGACTGCTATTCGGTTGCGCTGAAGAGTGGATTCGTCCCGACCGGACCAAAGAAATAGCAACCAATGCAACCGCGGTCAAACAAAGAGGGAGGGTCAAGTTCCCAAGACGACCTCTGAGGAGCAATGGAGAAGATCTCGGTATGCATCCAAGAACCCCGGAAACAAAAGGCCGAGGATTCAACTATTGAGGAGTTGGAATCTTTCACGTTATCGAAATATTTTCCAGACAGGAAAGTGTTTGTCGGCTCGGAGTTGGACCCAGAGTCGAAGAAAGCCATAATCGAAATCTTGAAGTCCAACAATATTGCTTTGCTTGGTCCCATTCAGATATGGTCGGTATCGATCCGGAGATCATGACCCATAAATTGAATGTGGATCCATGTTTTACCCCCATAAAACAAAAGAAAAGGCTGCACACTGGTGTCAAAAAGAAAGCAATCGAGGATGAAACTATGAAGCTGCAAGAGAATGGCTTCATAAGAAAGGTGAAGTACCCCGAATGGCTGGCTAATGTCGTTGTTGTGCCCAAAAAGAATGGCAAGTGGAGAATGTGCGTAGATTATACAGATCTAAACAAAGCTTGCCCCAAGGACTCTTATCCTCTGCCACAGATAGACAAGTTAATAGACTCCATGGCTGGACACAAATTATTAACCTTCTTGGATGCTTATTCGGGGTATAATCAAATTCTCATGGACCCGAAGGATGAAGAAAAGACATCGTTCACCACTGACCGAGGTACCTTCTGCTACAAGGTAATGCCCTTCGGCTTGAAGAATGCTGGGGCGACATACCAAAGGTTAGTGTGTCACATGTTCAAAGATTACATCGGAAAGTCTATGAAAGTTTACATAGACGACATGTTGATCAAATCTATTCGGATGGAGGACCACCTAAGCCACTTGAGAGAAGCCTTCACTGTCCTAAGGCAATACAACATGAAGCTGAATCCTGAAAAGTGCACCTTCAGCGTGGGCACGGGCAAATTTTTGGGATTCATAGTCTCTGAGCATGGGATCGAAGCCAATCCAGACAAGATCAGAGCTATTGAGGAAATCCCTGATGAGTTAACCGGGGTGAAGAAAGTTCAGCGCTTGACTGGACGAGTCGTTGCCTTGAGTAGATTTATCTCAAGGTCTTCAGAGCGATGCCACGAATTCTTCTCAGTCTTAAGGAAGAATAATCACTTCGATTGGACACCGGAGTGTAAAGAAGCGTTGAGGGAATTGAAACGCTATCAAGCTAACGCGCCGTTGCTCGCCAAGTCAAAAGATGGTGAAACTTTGCTAGTTTACTTGGCTATGTCCGAGGTGTCAGTTAGCGCTGTGTTGGTCCGGAAAGAGGATGGCAAGCAACAGCCTATTTACTATGTGAGCAAAACACTCCTCAACGCTAAGACCAAGTACCCTGACTTGGAAAAACTAGCATTTGCTTTAATTGTTACTGCTCAGAAACTATGACCTTATTTTCAATGTCATCCAATAGCGGTAGTTATCACCTTCCCCCTAAGGAGTATATTGCATAAACCTGAGTTGTCGGGGAGGTTATATTAATGGGCAGTAGAATTAAGTGAATATGATATCACCTATCAACCTCGAACGGTCATTAAATCCCAAGTCTTGGCTGACTTCGTGGTTGATTTTAGTGTTGGGATCCTATCCGAACCTGAAAGGGAGAACTTTGTGTCGAAGGGATCGACTTTGGGATTATAGGTACTCTACACCGATGGGGCGACTAATTCTAAGGGTTCGGGATTTGGCATAGTGTTGATAGCACCCACCAGAGAGAAAATCAGACATTCAGTTCGGTTAAAAAAAGTAACCAACAACGAGGCTGAATACGAAGCGGCCTTAGCGGGCTTGGAATTAGCCAAGGCAATGGGGGTGGAAAGAATCGAGTAAAGATGTGACTCGCAGCTGGTGGAGAACCAAGTACTCAGTGAATATACGGCTCGTGAGCCCAGAATGCAACAATTCTTGATCCGAGCGTAAACAATCTTGGCTCAATTTCAAGAATGGCAAGTGTATTGGGTAAAAATTGGCTCGCCTACGTGGCACCTCGGTAACACGATCTGAGGGCGACCGAGCAGATGTTGGTAAGTCACGAGCTGACGCAAGAACAAAGTCACCGAAGTCAAGGACCGAAGCTAATGACCGAAGAAAGAAAGCAAGACGTTTGCCTCGGTGAAAGTGTCGCCTCGGTCGATCACTGAGTCATTCCCCGAGGCTAATGGCTTAAGCCTCGGTGGATGAAGCCATCCGCAGTCAGTTGGTTTCCTTCTATTTCGGCCCACTAACCCCACTATCTAAGAAGTGGGAACATGCAGATTTTGATGGGAAACGTGAGATCATGGACTTGTATCATTATTAGTCTATAAATAGTCTTTCATTTTACAATGTAATTATGCAGAAATACTTGCAGAAACTCTGGCAAAATTTGTACTCACAAATATATTGAAATCACGTTATTCTCTTGCATTTTCGCTTATTCTTAGCATTGTCTCGACTTTGATAATAAGATTTGCTTGTGTTCTTAACCAAAATTCGATTTGTGATCCTAAACCAGTTTAGGCCCATACAAATTGGCGTCGTCTGTGGCGATACGAGCATAGACGCTTTGTTCCAAAGTTGAACGTCTTCTTCATTTGAATTCATATTTTTTATTCGACGATATGGCTGACAATAGCAGAAATCCCATTGATCCATAGTTAACTCCCGATGGACAGACTAGCGTTCAATCGAACCCAAACTCTTCATCTTCAATGACAACCGAAGCTTTCCAAGCTTACGTTGTTGCCACACTAAAAGCTCTTCAAGAGCAGCAAGCCGAGCAGGCCAATATTAATGCCAAATTTCGTGCCACGTTAGAGGCGAGGAACAGCTCAACTCCGAATGGAGTCCCACCTGTGGCTCCAAATGGAGGCATCCCGCTCTTCGTTCATACGGGCGCGACAACATGGGGACCTCAAAATGGGGCCACATCTGGGGGTTCGGGTACCTTACCGAGCACCACGCCACACTTCAGGACGATTCCTACCGTGGCAGAAACTACCTCCTCGGTAGACGTTGAAAAACCTAACCAAGGAGATCGAGGCTCGAGTCGAGGCTCGCGTCGAGGCGCCCGTGGAAAATGCCTCGAAAGCGTCCAAGGGTGACTAAGGCTCAAGATGCTCTTGATATTGACCAATATAGGCAGTTGCCGTTCAAGCCCGAGGCTACTTCAGCCCCAGCTCCAAAAAATTTCAAGCTCTTCTTTTTGAAAAAATATGACGGGACCACTGACCCCAAAGAACATGTGACCGAATACATGTCAATGGTGCTGAGCAACGACTTAACAGAGATAGAGAAAGAGTCGATGTTCTTGAAAAAATTCGGCGAATCTCTAGAGAAGGGAGCACTACGCTGGTACATGCGTCTACCATCGGGGTCGATTTCCACTTTTAAGGAGCTGGTTAATGCATTCGTTAAAGCTCATACCGGGGCGCAGAAGATCCTCCAAAGGAAGGAGGATATATTTGAAGTCAAACAACGGTTCGGCGAGCCACTTAAAGACTTCCTCGAGCGCTTTCATGCCGAACGCATGAGTTACCTCCCATGGATGAGTCTTTGGCCATTATGTCGTTTGAGAAATGCATCAATGTTCGCAACTCTGAGGCTGCTGCTGAGTTTCGAAAAGAGCTCTAGCAATACCAAACCCTGAAATGGGATGATTTGCATAATAGAGCGTATACAAAAATAAGGCTGGAGGAAGCCGAATGGAAAATAATGGCCGAAGCCACAACCTAAAAGAACCGAAGCGAATCCTCATATCGCGCCGAAGCGCCGCGAGGAAACTCGAAGGGAGTATGAACCATACACCTCATCGAGGCAGCCTATTAGTCAAAGGCTGGGAAATTCGCTTGGAAACTCGTTTGGAAATTCTCATGTGAGCCAACGGCTCGGCGGAAAGGTTTTCCCCAATACGAACCAAAGGAACTCTTCGAGCCCAGCTCTGGTCGCAAAGAATAAGGAGCTGCCTCGCATCCCCGACTACAACTTCAGCATATCGACCTCAGAGCTGGTCAATATAGTGAAGGGGACATCCGAGGTGAGAATACCAAAGGACATGAGAACTCCTGCTGATAAAAGAGACCAAAATCTACACTGCGAGTTTCATGCGGATTATGGCCACCGCAACGAGGACTGCAAAGCATTGCGCCTCGAGGTGGCACACTTATTGAAGAAGGGCATGTTAGCTGAATTGCTCACTGATAAGGGGAAGGAAAACTACATAAAGGACCGAGGTGATGGACAACCACCTCGGGCACCACCCCCCGAGAGAGTCGTGAATGTTATCACGGGGGGGTCAGAGGTGAATGGGGTGAATTTCGCAGCTGCTAAGAAGTTCGCCAAGCTGTCAATCACCATGGAGAAGAGAACTCGAGTTGGAGGCTCGGGGAAAGAAATTGTGTTTGATGATGACGATTGTGATGGGATGATGTTCCCTCATCACGATGCTTTGGTCATCATGTTGAGAATAAATGACTCGGATATCAAACGAGTTCTAATTGACCCCAGTAGCTCAGTCAACATAATCAGCTACGGGGTTATTAAAAAGATGTGGTTGAAGGGAGAAGTTATCCCTAAAGCAACTGTGTTGACTGGCTTCAACAACTCTTCTGAAAATACGTTGGGTGAAATCACACTCAAGACGTTCGTGGAAGGAGTTTGCAAGGAAACACTGTTCCAAGTTCCACCCGAAGACATGGCGTATAATATGATCCTTGGTAGACCATGGATTCATTCCATGGAAGCTGTTCCATCAGCTCTTTATCAAGTGATCAAGTTCCCTACCCCTTAGGTAGTTCGGTCAACAAAAGGAGAGCAACGAGTTGCTAGAGAGTGCTACTCAGTTGCATTGAAGAGTGGAGTCGTCCCGACTGGACCGAAGAAATAGCAACCAATGCAACCGGGGTCGAACGAAGAAGGAGTATCAAGCTCCCAAGATGACCCCCGAGGAGAAGTAGAGAAGATCCCGGTTTGCATTCAAGAAACTCGGAAGCAAAAAGTCGAGGACTCCACCATAGAGGAGCTGGAATATTTCATGTTATCGAAAGATTTTTCCAGAGAGGAAAGTGTTTGTCGGCTCAGAGTTGGACCCAGAGTCGAAGAAAGCTATCATCGAAGTCTTGAAGTCCAACAACGATTGCTTTGCTTGGTCCTATTCAGATATGGTCGGTATCGATCCGGAGATCATGACCCATAAATTGAATGTGGATCCCCAATTCACCTCGGTGAAACAAAAGAAGAGACCACACGCCGGGGTAAAAAAGAAAGCAATAGAAGATGAAACTATGAAGCTGCAAGAAAATGGCTTCATAAGAGAGGTGAAATACCCCGAATGGCAAGCTAATGTCTTCGTTGTGCCCAAAAAGAACGGCAAGTGGAGGGTGTGTGTAGATTACACTGATCTAAACAAGGTTTACCCCAAAGATTCTTATCCATTGCTACAGATAGACAGGTTAATAGACTCCACGGCTGGACACAAACTATTAACCTTCTTGGATGCCTATTCGGGGTATAACCAGATTCTCATGGATCCGAAGGATGAAGAAAAGACCTCGTTCATCACTGACCGAGGCACCTTTTGCTACAAGGTAATGCCCTTCGGTTTGAAGAATGCTAGGGCGACATACCAAAGACTGGTGTGCCGCATGTTCAAATATTACATCGAAAAATCTATTGAGGCTTACATAGACGATATGCTGATCAAGTCTATTCGGATGGAAGATCATTTAAACTATTTGAGAGAAGCTTTCGCTGTTCTGAGGCAATATGGCATGAAGTTGAATCCCGAAAAGTGTGCCTTCGATGTGGGGTCCGGAAAATTCTTGGGATTCATAGTCTCTGAACGGGGGATCGAAGCTAATCCAGACAAGATCAAAGCCATCGAAGAAATCCCCGAGGAGTTAACCAGGGTGAAGGAAGTTCAGCGCTTGACTGGCTGAGTCACTGCCTTGAGTCGATTTATCTCAAGGTCTTCAGAGCGATGCCACAAATTCTTCTCTGTCTTAAGGAAGAATAATCACTTCGAGTGGACACCGGAATGTAAAGAAGCACTAAGGGAGTTGAAACGCTATCTAGCTAACGCGTCGTTGCTCGCCCAGCCAAAAGATGGTGAAACTTTGCTAGTTTACTTGGCTGTATCCGAGGAGTCAGTTAGTGTTGTGCTGGTTCGAGAAGAAGATGGCAAGCAACAGCCTATCTACTATGTTAGCAAGACACTCCTCGATGCTGAAACTAGGTATCCTCATTTAGAGAAACTAGCACTTGCTTTAATTGTTACTGCTCGGAAACTACGACCATATTTTCAATGTCATCCAATAGCAGTAGTTACCACATTCCCTTTAAAAAGCATATTGTATAAACGAGAGTTATCGAGGAGGTTATCTAAATGGGAAGTAGAGTTAAGTGAGTATGACATCACCTATCAACCCCGAACGGCCATTAAATCCCAAGTCTTGGCTGACTTCGTGGCTGATTTTAGTGTTGGGATCCTACCCGAAGCCGAAAAGGAGAATTCGATGTCGAAAGGGTCAGCTTCGGGACTATGGGTACTTTACGCTGATGGGCCGACTAATTCTAAAGGTTTGGGATTAGGCATAGTGTTGAAAGCACCCACAGGGGAGAAGATCAGGCACTCGGTTCGGTTTAAAAAGGTGACCAACAACGAGGCCGAATATGAAGCGGCCATAGTAGGCTTAGAGTTGGCCAAAGAAATGGGGGTAGAGAGAATTGAGTTAAGGTGTGATTCACAACTGGTGGTAAACCAAGTGCTCCGTGAATATACGGCTCGTGAGCCCAAAATGCAACAATTCTTGACCCGAGCACAAAGAATCTTAGCTCAATTCCAAGAATGGAAAATCAAACAGTACCTCGGGAGGGAATATTGAAGCCAATGCCTTGGCAAACTTGTGTTCGGCAGTTGACGAGCTACACTCGGGGACTGATTCAGTGGTTCAGTTGCTTTTTGCATAAATGAGAGAAATGAAATTTGAAGTCAACTCGGTGGACCACAAATGGGATTGGCGGAGTAGGTTTATCTCTTACTTCGACTCGGGGACTCGACCCCAAGATAAGAGAGAGGCAAAAAAGTTGAGGACTCAGGCGGCTTCGTACTCTATGATTGAAGGGAATTTATATAGAAGATTATACAGCGGCCCGATGGCCAAGTGTTTGGGTCCAGACGAAGCTAGATATGTGATGGCATAAATACACGAAGGCGAATGTGGCAACCACTTGGGGGGAAAGTCTTTGGTGTGCAAATTACTTCGAGCTGGGTACTATTGGCCCACTATCAGTGCAGAGGCAAAGGCCTTCGTGAAAAAGTGAGATAAATGTCAACGCCACGCCCGAATGATTCATCAGCAAGCCGAACCCCTGCATTTGGTCGTGTCACCATGGCCCTTCATGAAGTGGGGAATGGATACCATCGGCCCCTTACCGAAGGGAAAAGGAGGTGTTCGGTTTATTCTTGTTTTAACCGATTACTTCACAAATTGGGTGGAAGCAGGAGCTTTCACCGAGGTTAGACAGAAGGAGGTAATCGATTTTATCAAGAAAAACATCATCTACAGGTTCGGTGTCCCAAGAGAGATCACTTGTGACAATGGTAAACAGTTCATGGGAGCAGCTATCACTAATTCAAACAATGAGGAATAAAAAGAATAGCGTCGACCCCTTACCATCCAAGTGCCAATGGTCAAGCCAAATCTTCAAACAGAGTGATAATTGAAAGTCTCAAGAAGAGGCTTGATGAGAAAAAAGGCCCTTGGCCCGAAGAGTTGCCAGGTGTGTTGTGGGCTATGCGAACAACAGAGAAGAACAGCACCGGCGAAACCCCATTTTCCCTTGCCTATGGCATGGATTCACTTATCCCCGTGGAAGTGGGCAAACCAACTCTTCGGTACGCTCACACCACCGAGGATGCCAATCAGCAAGCCATGCGCATAGAGTTGGACTTGCTCGAGGAGAAAGAGAGTTGGCTTTGATTCGGTTAGCAGCACAAAAGAAGCAGATCAAGGCATATCTCAACAGGAAATCCAAGCTTAGGGATTTTAAAGTTGGCGATTATATGCTGAAGGCTTCGAATCAGTCAACGAAGAAAAAGAATGGGGGAAAACTCATTGCAAACTGGGAAGGACCTTACAGAGTCAAAGCAATTGTTGGAAAATGATCCTATCAGATCGAAGATTTACAAGGCAGACCCGAACCTTTGAATTGGAACATCTCCAATTTGAAGCGGTACTACTTCTAAAATCAAGGTAAGAATTCCTTGATAATTTAAAATTTACCCACAGCCTCGAGCCGAAAAACGCTCCTAGGGCTTCGGTCGAAATGTACTAACTTGCTCCTCGTTTCATTTTGCTTGACCTTTTCAGCAAGCGGATAAAACGATTTCCAGTGCTCGGATCTTCATCAAGATTCAAACCCGAACACTAGGGGGAGTAAGAGGCGGGTTGCAACCGAGGTCGACATCGAGCCTCCCAACTAAAGTCTATCTATTCAGCAACCGGGGACTGACACCCAGGAAATAGATTAGTACTTTATAATCACGCCCGATAGTGGCATGTTGTCGATTTGTTTTCTGCGCCTAAGTTTTACTTCGACTAGGCCTTATGTAAAAAGCCGATTATGGCTTGTTGATATTATCAATGAAATAAACTTGATTCAATACCTCTTTGTTTCTATGATCTTGCATGCTGAAGTTGCACTTTAAATGCATTGACTTGAGAGCGAGACGTCGTTCTAAGTTTGCATCAATTTTATTTGATTAAGTCTTGCAAGCAAATTACTTTAAGTGTTCGGCTCAAAGTTTCTCAAGAGGCAATACAAAAGCTAACACTTAAAAAAAAAAAACGAAATCCATTCATTGAAAAGCCCGAAGGCTATGAAATTATTTACATCAAAAAAGGACCCGAAGGTCCAAGACATATACATCAAAAGGCCCGAAGTCCTACAAAAACAAAACGAGAAGTGAAAGCATGAACTCTAGGCCTCGGGGCCATCATCTCCCTCCTCAGAGACCCCCTTCTCGGTATCCTCATCACCTTCGTCTTCATCTTCTTCTTCATCATCTTCGGCATCTTCCTCGCCCGATTCTTCACTTGAAGGAAGATCATCAATAATGGCTTGAGCTTTGGCTGCCTTGTCATCAGCCTTGGCAATTTCTTCTTCCAAGTTGAGCTCGCTGGCGCGACATTACTTGAGCAGCCTTAGCCGAGACTTGATAGCTGTCCAGCATTTATCCAACTCCGCCCTCTTGGCCCTGATCTTGGCCCTATCTTTGCGATCAGAAACTTCCTCCCGAAGCGATTTAACCTCGGCCTCAAGAGTTGGAATCCAGGAGTTTTCGTCTTCCAGCCTCTGAGATGTGAAACACATGGCTTCTTAGTTGCTCGGTACTTGTTGGCCATTTCTTCAAATTTACCCCTAGCTTGGGCTAACTCTGCATTGAGCCTTGCGACTTCGGCTTCTAGCCTCACGCGCTCAGCTTGGAAACCATCACCAAGGGTCTGAATCTTCGCTTTGGAGGCAGCCTCGGCTTTGCGCAAATCGGAGCAAGACTTGGACAATTCAGATATTTAAGCATTGAAGCTGTCCTTTTGCTTGTCCCAAGCACGAGCAACGCGCTGAACCTCTTCGTTCCTCAAGGCTTCAAGTTCGATGGCTCTCAATGATAGAACGAAGCCCTAGATGGAAATCATCAAAGAATCAATATAAGCAAACAACCGAAGACAGAGGTAAAATCAAAGATGACAAGGCTTACCCTGAGTGCATTGGCAGCAAGGGTGCCGGCTAGCTGAGGTGGAGGAAATAGTCGTACGACGGCGTCCTCCGTTGTACCGAGCAAGGGCTTGAGACTCATGATATCACTTCGGGTGCTCGCCAAGAGGTTCAAAGAGGTCTGTACTTCGAGCTTTCGCAAAGATCCTGCCCAGGACGAAAGCCTCGCAGGTTCAGATTGCACCCTGACAGCGCCGACATCTGCCTCCTTCTCAATAGCAGCAGCCTCGGCTTCCCCAAATTTGGCTTTGCCTTTAGCCTTTGCAACTGCCGCCTCGGAGTCATGCTCTTGGTCCTCGAGATCCACCACTTCAATTTCCCTATTGGACTCCAAGCCCTCCGCATTATCATCGCTAGGCTCATCAATCAGCCTTCGGCGTGTTTCAAACAACCGCCTCGGGCAAGGGGAAGTCGCCGCCTCAGTGCGAGGATTCACCGAACGAGATGGTTTCTTGGGAACCGCCCTCTTTCTCTTCATGCCTACAAAGGACGATGTAGAAGAGCCATAAGCGTAAGAACGAAGAGAAGTAAATACAATTGTATTAATCAAAGACAATGTTACCTTTCGAGGATCCTTGACCCGAGGACCCCTTTGAAGGTTTTGAAGGCTTTGAAGCCTTGAGTTCTTTCAGGTCACCAACAAGACCTGCTACCGAAGCCAGTTCATCATCAGACTCGGTATCTTCTTCACCTTTTTTCTTCCCTTTTCCTTTCTTTTCTTATCCTTCTTTTTGTTGATGGCGCGATTTGGAAAACCTGACATCGAGGGGAAGAGGATTAATGACAAAATCAAAAACTTCGAATAATATCCTAGATAGAAGGTCGTAAGTAATTTACCATGCCTTTTACATTTCCAACCGAAGTGAGCAGCCATATCTATCCATGACCGAATGGGACGTGAACGGGCTCCGGTCATAGGTTTGACCCATTCGGTCAAACCCTCGGGAGGAACAACAACAACCTTATTGGCTAAGGAATAAAGAATGTGTTGAGGTTAGAAAACGAGAACGTTTGCCAGGAAAAAATTAGGAACGAATAAACATTTACATGTTCTATTCCACTTTTCTGGGAAACCAGGCTCGGTCGATAAAATGCTAGTCTCCAAGAGAATGTAGCGATCACACCATCCTCGGTCTCCGTGATTCTCGTTCTTGTGGAGAAGCGCGTACTTTCCACGGTTGTTCAAGGCTACGACCCCAACCTTGTGGAAGTATGGATAGTAATAGAAATAAGATGTTGCAGGGTAAAATCTACCCCGGCTTTCTTACTCAACCAATCAAAACACTGCATGACCCTCCAAACACCGGGGCCTAATTGAGCCAAGCATAAGTTGTATGCTCGGCAGAATTCATCAATCACCCTATGAATGTAGAGAGTGAATCCAATGGTGAATGGATAAGTGTACGCAAAGGATAACCCCTCCACAGAGAGAGTGAACCCAATGGTGAATGGATAAGTGTACGCAAAGGATAACCCCTCCACATGATCGCAGACTCTGCTAGCTGGATCGGGGATAACTATCTTCACCTCGGGCTCAAATTTGCAATCCTTTCGGACTCGTTCTATGTGAGCTTGGGTAATACGAGTCGACGTTGTGTGCACCGGTACATTCCTATTTAGCACTTCCTAGTCGGCGGATTGCTTCTGTAGCTTGAGATCCTTACCAGTATCGAAGTATGATGGAATGATCTGGTGGGGCTCGAGCTCCTGCTCGAGGGGAATTTTTGAAAGTTTGTTTTCAGGACCCGAAGGTCCAGCCGGCATCGTGCCCATCCTCGATAGCGGGAAATTCGCCCCTGGTCTCTGTAGTGGCTTCAACGTCGTCATCTTCGTCCTCAGCGTCATCACCCTCGCCACCGTCATCCCTATTGCTGACCCTTTCAGCGTCAGCAGCAACCACAACCATGGCGTCATCCCCGATGACGTCATCTTCTCCCTCTATACTGATGTCCTCACTCACTTCAGCTCTATCGCGCCCAGCTCTCACCTTGCGCCGCCTAGAGCCGCTAGCCACTGACGTCGCTTCCCCACCACCCTCTGCCTCGATAACTTGCAGCGCCAGCATGGTGGCGATGAAATCGCCGCTAGCTATTGCGGCGGCGAAGCGTGAAGCTCTCTCACTTGAGTCACTGGAATCTTGCGTAGAATGTGTTGCAGACATGATTATAACTTTGAATGCAAAAGATTACTTGGAAACAGAGGCTGATCAAGATAAAGATGGGTATTTTTTCTCTTCTTGTCACTGTTGCTTGCAGGTGATGGAAATGACGAGAAACTTAGAGGGGAAGTATTTATAAGTTATTGGGAAGACAGGTTGCGTAAAGGCCATCATTGTAACGT